>JAECUM010004072.1:0-162445 GCA_016617855.1 Megalonaias nervosa | reverse complement strand
CATTTACTAAAAATGTCTATGACATTAAAAAGATATTTTCTGTTATCATTAAATTCGGCTAGATTTGACACATCAACTAAATCTATCACCCAGATATCATCAACGGCATTTGCGACAACTTTACGTCGCGGAAACTTTTTTTTTTAGGTTTGTGTAGCTCTGACGCAAGATCATCATTGCCAAGTCCAGACTTTCCAAGTCCGAATTTATATTTTGCTCCAATAAAACCCTGCACCAACTTTCTATCAATACGCTCTCGCATATTTAAAGGTTTCATATCACGAAGTTCGTCTAACATTACTTTATCGCAGCTGTGTTTATTTTGTTCGCTGTCTGGAAGTTCAATGTCTCTGTAGCAGATATCATGGCGCATAGCTATTGCATCAACTTGATTGTAAGGCTCTTGTCCTGGCAGCGGATTATCATTTTCATCTAGTTGTTTATCAAGAGGATCATAAGGTCCGGTGTATTTATGGCCTGGCAAGGTCCAACCACCTTTTGGTTTCGGTAATTTGCCAATTACTTTATGTATATCTATACCAAAGCCAATTATTTCTCTGTTGTTACATTGTTGGCAATATGTCACAATTTTATTTTGCTCGAGACATAAATCTGTCAGAGTCGCACTTGCATATCATTATATATTTTCAGATTTATAATAATATCTGTTTTCAGATTTATAACTTTCAGTCGTCTACTTATTTTCAATCGTCTACTAAAATAATCTTGTCAACGCAACCAGCTCCGGACAATTTCTTTAAAAACATACTTTTTCTTTTTCCACAAATTGCGCAAATACTTTTTAGCATCATCCTGTTGTTTTTTGTTTTTTCTGTTGTTTCATTGATATTTTCTGTTTTAGCTTTACATTTGAGACAATATGTTGACATTATATATTTGTAATTTAGATAAAATTAATTGTAAGCTTTGATGTAGCTTTACAGAAATTAATTGCAAGCTTTTAGGTAGCTTTACAAAAATTGGCAAAATTATTTATAATTTTGTGCAATCTCATTATTGGAGTGAGAAGGATGATTGTCAAATTGTAAAATAAAATTTAAAAAATCTGAGTCCGATCTCCTGACGTTGTCAGGGGCAGAGTTCTTCAAACTCGCGGACATCTGTTTTATAAACATCACGCAATAATATCCACAAGCAGAAGTTCCAATAGGTTGAAGTTGATTAGATGAATAATTAATTACTTTATATTTTTGAGATATATATTTTTTAATTACATCACTTGGTGGAAGTCCAAATGAGTCAAAGTAATTATTACCGTAGACTGCTAGCCAATGTGTGCCAGATCTGTCGTTGAAATCATCTATATTTATCACACACGAACCTGGGGTCGCTAGCGTCTCTGGCGATGGAATTGCCGTAAGTTCATCTTTGGAATAAACTCCGTGGAAATTTTTTACTTGTTTTAGCTTATCAAGTATATCAAAATTACTTAACGGGGTCGCGTGCCCGGTAATGTTAGTCTTCGTCCTATTCCCAGCAGATTTTGCAGTAGACTTCCCGCTAGTCCCGCTAAAAGTGGAGCTATTGGAATAAATCCTCCTTTGGTTGTTCTTCGACGTCACGGTGTCTTTTTTTTCGTTGTTGTTTTTCTTTTTGCTGTTTTTCGTTTGGGCATTTTATATTTATCAGTCACATAAAATTAAACTTGCAAAATTGGCAATTTTGTTACTTAAACTAAAAAGTTAAACTAAAAACTTAAACAAAAAAGTTAAACGAAACATTAAACTAAAAAGTTAAACTAAAAAAGTTAAACTAAAAAGTTAAACTAAAAAGTTAAAAAAAATTTTTTTATACCACTGCCAACAATACCACTGCCCTCAACTGCTTTTTTCGTTGCGCCGGATACTGCTCCAGACGCTGCTGCTAGGCCTGATGTGCCTAACACCGGCAAAAGTTTTGGTATTAACGTTCTGGCCATTACCAATAATGCCGGACCGAAAAAGCCGCCATGTTTTGCCATTGCTGTTACTTGTGTGGCACTTAAATTTAAACAACCGGTTTGCCTACAAAATCTCTAGAGATTTTGCTGCGGTTATACTTATTTACTTGTTTTTTGGTTAACATTAATTTTGCTAAAGTACCCCCAGCACCTGCTGGTGCACCTGCGTTAGGGTTGATTTTTAATGATACCTATCTCTTCTTAGCAACAGCAGCTGATAATTTTTTTAACTTGGCCATCAGTCAAATATATTTCTTTTACAATATATTTTGTCATCTTATATTAAAGTTACAGATTAAACTCAAAGTTTTTCAAACTTTCACCGACATTTTACCTCCGACATAGTCGACTGTAACTACTCTATCGCTGATCACTAACGCGTACACGTACAACTGTGCCACCGGAACTGCTCCGAGAGTCCATGTAATTTCAATATCAGCAGTTGAAAATACATCTCTTTCATTTTGTTTGCTAACATCAAAATGAAATATCGGATAAAGTGTACGAAACTCCTCTACTGATATCTGAGATCCATCTCCGACATCTTGATATTTTTGTATTGCGTCGAGTAGGTACATGTAAGGTCGAGTAACATTTTTATTAGCGTCATCTGCAAAATTGCATTCTATCGCTCGTTCTGGATATTGCTTTGAATTTATTCTAGCAGATATACGTCTAACATCGGCATTATCAAATATCGCATTATTTTGTTCTTGATCATTACGTCGCGCTTGCAGCTGAAATACAACAAATAATTGCCGTGGCTTTTGTTCGCTTGATGTTGTTGTGACTCTCCATGTGTAGTCGGTGGTATTTTGGACAGCTGTTTGATAGATTTTATGCTGCTGAAGATGAATTTTGTTTGTGCGGTTTTTAAGAACTTCATCTAGTTCGAGCGATTTTGTTACTGTCGGAGTTATTCGCGGCATCCAAAGTGCAAGTTTGTTTATAACAAACTGTACATCAGCTCCGCCTGACCTAAACAGGCAGTCGTTTTGTTCTGATCGATCTAAAATAAGTGTATTTTAACTCCTCGAAATACTTTGTTGTAATCGCGACAAAAATCGAAGATTGTACTTAACGGCAGCATCATCGTAATTTGACGTGATCCTGCTGCAAGTGCCTTTCTTCTGGTATAACCTTCATTGTAACGTATATTTTTTCTGACACTAGGAAATGAGTTATTAATCAAATTCAACATTTCAGTGCCGGTCGCAGCCGCACCTGGTGGTGTTATACCAAGATTATTACAAGCAGCAGTAAGCGCGACTCTTATAGCGGCCTCACCAGCGTCTGCACCTGGTTCGACTATACCTAGCGCAGCAGCATTAGCAATAAGAAAATTTCTTACAGTTGCAGCATCTGCAGCGACGTTAGCTCCAGCCACTAAAAGAGGTGGACCTCCGGTTGAAAACTCAGACGATGCCATAAAACCAGACCCACCACTTCCAGTATCTTTAAACCACATCATATTAGTTGCAGTTGATCTGGAGTAATCATCAGAAAACAAAATAGTATTTAAGATTGTACTTGCAACTTGTAAGTGACTTGAAATATCTTCAACAGTTTGATTGGCCAGCTGATATCTGGCACTTTTAAATAAACACCAGCCATCATTTATAAGAGCTACTTCTGTTCCAGCTGCAATTGCAACAGGTGGATTAGCTATTGTCATAATCTGGCCGCGAACTTCCAATACTGCCTTGTGAGGTAATAAAAATACGTCTTCGTCTCGGGTATTAAATGTTCTGACACCAGCTTTATTTGGCCCATTAGAATTTTCGTCGAGATACTCAATATATTCAAATTCTGTTACGGTGTTGTCCTCATCATAAGGTTCTGTTAAATCGAGATAATTTTTGACAGACATTTTTTATTTATTAGATTACATAATTTTATTGCGGCGCTGTTACTTTAGATATTAACTTTTGTATAATCTGCTCGCCTTTTGGTGATAAAAGTTTTTTTTGTTCTTGTTATCATAGCACGATGAGTTTCTTTTGTTGGAGCGATTTCTGATATAACTTGTTTGATTGTTGGTGGTGATCCACTTTGTGGATTGCCTTTAATTTTATCAGTTATTTTTTGTCCCACCGCAGTTCCGGCTGCAGATGAGGCTCCAGTTGCAAAAGCTTTTGACGCGTCTAGTGCAATTGGTGCAACTTTATGCGCTATTCCCGGAACATTTTCAATAATTTTAGCAAATATATTTCCCAAAAATCCTCCGACTATTTTTCTTCGATAAACTTTTTTTTGTTTCATTATATCTGAGGTTGCATAAAACCGAAGTCAATAACTTTGTTATTGTCAATCACGAAGTGATTGTGCGTAAGTGTAAATAGTAAGTAACAACCTCGTTGTTCAAATCCAGCTGTCGTCCAGATTGATCTGTCAACTGTGTATTTATACTTGTTATTTGATTTTCAACATTTAGCGGATAATAAATAACTTGCCGCGGACTAATTTGCATGAGCGATCCCGGTGGAACATCTGGAGAACAACTATATATCGTTTGTCCTTTACTACCCTGGGCTGAGTAAGATCCAGACGCAGTGGAGCAATTTATCAGTATTGTATTTACGTCAGTTATATTTATCGGAAAATCACCGTCATATGCTTTAGTTTCTCCTTCTTTAGATCTATATCTTTTACGAGCAAATCCAATCAGCGACGCTATGCTCTTTGGTAATGAAAAATCTACTTCAAAACCATTTTTTAATGTTATTCTGGCGCGTAAAGTATTATAATTTGGTGTCAGCTCAAAATTGTCAGTGTCGCTTTTATCCAAAAATGTTATTCTTTCGCGTATTGTTTTATTTAAATCGGTTATGTTGTAGGCTCCTTGCGGAATTTTAATTACCCAAATACCGCCAATTTATTCTCCGTTGGGGGGAGAATAAAACATAAATTCATCATTGACACAAGTTTTCACGTTAGTCATGGAATGCCAACACGTACACGAAATTAGTCCAATTTCATACTGTTTTTGAGTATCAAGTTGTATTGGCGGAATATAATTTACTGAAAAATTTGCGCTATCTTAGGCTGTCGCAGCCGTACTAGAGTCTAGTAATAATGTTGTTGACATTGATATATTAAATCATTTTACAAAATTAAGTCTCCGTGTAAAGTTTCGTATTCATTCAGATGTTAATAAATTTTCCGATCTTAAATGATCAAGTATATCAATAATTTCATTATCAATTTCATCGCCAACATTTCCGGCTTCCTTTGATGATATCAACAGCATAAATCTGCCTATCATTTCAGCAGCTGATGTATATATTTTTACACCTGTTCCAGTTATTTTACTTTCAGTTTCCCCTGGCGATGTAACTAGTGGTTGTTCAAGTGATCTTTTTAAAGCTTTTTCTTCCGTTATTCTCTTACCCTCAGCCAACACTTGTTTTTTATATTCTATTCTTTCCTCATCATAAAATTTTGCTTCAGTATCTATAGTACTAAGGTGAGTATCACTATGTTGTGTGCCATTTTTTATATTAATAATAACTTGCTTATAAAGGTCAGCAATAATTGCGTGTCGACGTAATCTAATATTTTGCTTATAGGTTTCATTATTTGCTGTTATATTTTTAATATTATCTTTATCTTCACCTTTATTTATTATTTCTCTTAGTTTTTCTAATTTATCATCGGCCTTAAATTCACCTTTTGTAGTATGATGTAATCTAACATTTTTGTATCCATACTCTTCATTAAAATCATTATATTCGTAATTTTTTGTTTTATCAAATATATTTCTTCTATCAAGTTCAAATTTTTTTCTAAAAGCTTCTCCTTCAACTTCTTTTTTCTTCTATATCTTCTAACTTTCTTTTAATCGGCCCAACTGTTAAACTTACTAATTTTCGTTCAAGTTCAAGTGGATTATTGATCATACTATCTATTTCAGCTTGTCTAGCAACAGGATCAGCAATATGTGCTGAAAGTTTTTCAGCTAATCTTTTTTTTTCCTCGGCAGATCTATCAATAATTTTTGCGGTAGATGCTTCTTGTATTTCTTTAACAATTCCAACAAAACCTTTTTCCTGTAGTTTCTTAAGTTCTTCTGGAGACATTGTTTGCACTTCAGTTTGTTTTCCAAGTAGGGCCTCAGTAACCGGTTTGAAAATCGCGGCTGTTTTTTCTTCTGCAGACACTTGGCCACTTCGTGCTTCTTGAATCATCTTTCTAAGTTCTTCTTTAGATTTAACAAGTTTTTTCAGATTTTCTATATGTTTTCTGTATTTTGCTTGTCTTTCCATAATTATTATATATAAATTTTATATAAAATAAAATTGGGAAAATTATAAATAATTTTCAATACAACATCGAAATATTTTAGCTGGATTATGTGTTAGTTTATCAAACAAGAAAAAGTTATATTTATCCGCTGTCGCTTTATGATAAATTTCAATAAATTTATCTTTTGTCACATCACCACATTGTTCGTTTGCAATATTTCTAACGTCAACATTGTCCAGTCCCGGAAATAATATAAAACAACCAGTATTTCGCCGAATAAATCTGTCGACGTTGTAAAAACCTTGGGCTAAATAAACAGAATTACATTTCTTATTACGTGATAGTGAAAAATATGATCTTATTTTATTCATTTCTACATTATTTAGCGGAATATCGTCAAAAACTACTATCTTATGCTCGGACGAATCAAGTTGATTAACTGGAACAAGATCTTCTGGCTGTCTGATAATACAAAAATCTTCACCAGCATCAAGATCATCACGAAGTTTGTCATTATATTCGCTTAGTAGCTTGTACTTATCTTGCTGTGGATTTATTGTATAAATATAAACTCGATCGTAGTTAAAATTATCGCCCAGCAGTAAATTCATAAGCAAATTTGTTTTTCCTGATCCAGTTCGCCCAACAATAAGATAATGACAATCTGGAAGTTCATTGTTATGTTTATGTTTAACCAACCGCTCTGTATCAAAATTTAATATCGGTGACGACGTTGTCGTTAATTTTGCCATTGTTTGTTATATATTTTATGTTATATTAAATAAATAATGAGCCATTATACAAAATTTGGAACAACATTAGGAGATTCATCGGCCATAATAACAAACGGCAATATTGATTTATCAGGTTACCTAAAAAAAATCTGGTGATACAATGACAGGAAACCTGTCCATGTCAAATCAGCGAGTAATAGATTTAGAAACAGATTATCCGCCAATAAATGTTGTTGATACACAAGCTGTTGGTTATAAACAACTAAAATCCGTCGACGGCAATAAACTAGATAAATCCGGCGGAACTTTACGCGGCAACTTAGATATGTCAGGGAAAAAAATTATAAATTTAGAGATTGGATATCCACCAGCAAACTTAAATCAAACTCAAGCGTTAAGTTATTCGCAGTTGAGGTATGTGGATGATAACAAACTTGATAAAATCGGTGGAACGGTTATAGGCAATATTAACATGTCGAGTAAAAAAATTATTGGGTTAGAAATTGTATATCCGCCAGAAAACTTAAATCAAACACAAGCTGTAAGTTATGCACAACTAAAATCTGTTGACGATAATAAACTTAACAAAGCCGGCGACACAATGACAGGTAATATTAACATGTTGAGTAAAAAAATTATAAATTTAGAGACTGCATATCCGCCAGAAAACTTAAATCAAACACAAGCTGTAAGTTATGCACAACGAAAATCTGTTGACGATAATAAACTTAACAAAACCGGCGACACAATGACAGGTAACCTTGCAATGAGAAATAATTAAAAAATAACTGGACTACCAACAACCTCACCACAATCCGATGCTGATGCTATTAGTTATGCTCAGTTAAAGGAAGAACATACCCCATATTTTAAGAAATCCGGTGGACCAATGTCAGGTAATATAAACATGAGAGACAAAATAATAATGACGACTTACGTTCCAGTTAACCCTAACGATCTGACAAATAAAGCGTACGTTGACAGTCTGTCTAGTGGTATAAAACGAACTAAAAATAATGTTGGGTACATTCCAACACTTTATAAAGCAACTGACAACCGAGCCGGGTTTGAGGTAAGCGCATCAGTATATTATCCTGAAAATTATCCTTATTACGCTTTCTCTGATGGACATGAGTGGACGACCAACGGAGAAGTTGAACATTTTTGGATTAAAATTAAACGTCCTACTGAAGTTGCTATTTGGCAATTTCATTTGCGCGGCAGATTAAACTCTAGTGTTGGGAGAATTTATAATTGGCAATTGGAAGGATCAAAAAATGATATCGACTGGACAACATTATATAGTACAGTAAATATGTATATTTCAACAGCACAATATTTTACAATTCCAGTAGAAAATATTGTTAACAAGTACTTATATTTTCGAGTTAATGTTTTTGCTGCTGAACATCCATTTCCGGGACTAACAGCATTTCAAATATATACACTTGATGATCAAATTTAATCTAATGCTATAAAATAATGACAGAACCACCAATTATAACTGTTGCGAGGGAATTTTATGATTATATTCTTAACCGTAGAAAACACTTTTTGGGTGAATCACTAGCGGCAAGTGCGATAAATACCAGAAATTTTTTTCAATTTCAATGATAAACTCTCTATTGTTAGAGGAAGAAAAAAATTTTGTTCGTGTTATGTATATGCGAGGACCACAACTAAAAGAAGCAATAGAAAATTTTGAAGTGATAAGTAGATACTGTCATCCTGATGATTGTTTGGAAGAACAAAAACAAGTTGAAATCCTGTTAAAAAAAATATTGCTCGAGCTTGATGCGGGAAATTTGGATTTGATAATAAAATCGAACTTAATAAAAGCACGAGCTTACGGTAAAAGAGATGATATAAAAAAGTCTGTAGAAGATAGTCATGATAGCCTAAGCAGATTTATGGAATTCAAAATAATAAGAATAAAAAGAAACAAGAAGATATACAATAGTTTTTCAAAACGAGAAATTTTTAAGTATCTCGGTATGTACTACCACGACAAAGAAACTCTAATTAAAATCGTTACTATGGCATCAGACACTGAATTAATTATTAAAGCTTACGCAAACGCAATTTTGCCAATGATACGTAAAAAAAACCCCAGAATTTGATCCGATTATTGTTGACAGATCTATAAAGATAATCAAAAATTTTGAAATTAGTGATCTTAATAATATTGAGCGAGAAAAGTTTTTTTGATAAAGTCGGTCAAACAGATTTAGCAGCAAAGCCTGATTCTTATTTTGATATAGATGAAGCGGATGATCTTCCATTTCCATCAATCCACCGCTCTAGGCAATTGTCATTACGAAATTATTACAATGAAGTTGAAAAAATATTCACAAAACAATATGAAATATTATTTTTAAAAATAGCTTCTGCTATTGGTCTGCTAACAAACGAGCCAAAATTACTTAAAAAATTAATGCTAGCAAATTTCATGGTCGTATATGCAATTATCAGACAACATCTTGTTTTAAAAAATTACACGTTAGATCAAGTTAGCTTGGTATTAGGTTATATTGATAAAACAGAAAGCGATTACAGTAATTTAGTGAATGAAACAGATTTGTATAAAGATGAAGTAGGAAATACTTTTGACTCATACGCCTGGTTAAAGAAAAATGAGGTACTAACAGATGAACGATATAAGGATACTTCGTCAGATGTTTATAACAAATACAGAATTTTAATAGCTGATCCGAATAATAATAAGTTCCGCGAGTTTCTTGATTCAGTTGCTGGTACTAGAACTTTTGTCTTTGTATAAAATATTGTATAATGAAAAAACGTATAATCGATTTCAATCACATTTCAGAAGAAATTCCAAAACAAGATGTTGACGCACTAGTACAATATTAAAAATTTATCACAAAAACCTCTGGTGTGTAAAAGAATGTTATAAATACTACCGTAGAATACTTCGAATAATATCATATTTGCCATTGTTAATGACTGGTTCTGGTATAATCTCAAGTGGAGCATTATTAAATCCGTTTTTATTAATAATATCTGGTGTCGGTGTCTCTCTTTCAACACTTGTAAAAAAAATTGAACCTAAACTTGAAACAAAAAAAAATTCTTGTAAAACAGCAAGTATCACTTACAAAAAATTACTTGATCAGATACGATCTTACTTGCGAGGTGTAAAATATGATATGGACGATTTAATACGCGAGTTTCGTATTATTGACAGTATGTTAACAGATATCCTACCAATGAGAGTCAGCAGATACGAAAAACATTATCATAAAATATGGTTACAACAGTAGATATTTATTTTTGTATATCATTATCAAATAAAATATCAACCATATTGTCAAAAAATGTCATTAAATCATCTGACCAACCTACTATTCTCATATCATTTTCAGTTGCGAATAACCATACTGACCCATATTTTGGTGATATATGGTAACCAACTTTTTTAATACAGTCGCTTATTATTTTAGGTTTTATGCCAGTATAGCATGAGGCTGATTTTATTGAATCAAATCTCTTACAAAATTTGTTTGTTAGATCAAATCCAACATGTCGGATTGACGTTGATGGAGAGCCCATATTATATAATATTTCATTGTTTAATATGTTTAAACTTTAAAATATTTCGGTAGTAGACTAATAGGCTGGCCTTGGATCAGAGACCTAACTCCCCAAAAACAATCAGGTACACAAAATGTCTAATTTATCGGATACACAAAAAATGTTTTACTAGGGGAGTTGGGTCTCTGGTCCAAGACCAGCCTATTAGTTTACTACTGTCTCGGGAGAGATCATCACGATTGGGATAGGGTGGGGTGGGGAGGCTGCTGAATCATTGCTCAATTTACACGGTAGGGTTCGGGGTTATAAATCAAGCCCTTAAATAGTCCGAGTTTCCTCTGACCCTTGCCACCCCATTTTTGATATTTGGATATTTAAATTGGGGTGTAGGGTCAGAGTCCATTGCCTATCGAAAAGTTGTAATTCGCCGACACCATTTGGTGTCTGCATAGGGTAGCAAACTTTAACGACCTTTCATCGAGATATACCTGCATGAAATCGATAGGAATATGATTTATTTTCTCAGAAATAGCGAGTGTAGCATTCGTTATATCTTTAATCACTTGAAAGACGAGATGCAACTACAGCGCTGATGAAATTTGACCTGGAACTCGCCATTTGCAATCCGAGTCACATGACTACACAAATCTCGCAACCTACATGTCCATAACATCAGCGGTCCAATAGTTACGTGATATCAACAATAAACCATTGCGAAAGTTGTTGTACATAGAATTCGATAATATTAATTAAAGGTCACGTAATGCTTGTACATAATTATAATGCACACTTAACTCTCAACATATTTATTCTGAAAACAACGACTAGAAACCTGTCGCAGCAAGGTGGAGAAAACCAGATTCATGAAGTACTAAGCATGTGTCAGCGATGTATTTTGTTGGTATCACGTGACTACCGCACTGACCTGTGTTCTCCGCTTGTTGAATCTGTTTTTTTTTTCTTCTCCAAGTTGCTGAAACATTTACAAATTTCTGATCGTTGTTTTCAGAATAAATATTTCTAGAAGTTTATGTTCTTTAATTTTCCTATAAATATTACGTGACTTTCATTTATATGTTCGATTTGTTTTCCTACAGTAACATCAGAAATTGTTAATTGTTGATATCATGTTACTATTTGAACTCTGAAGTCATTGACATGTACAGCGTGTTCCGAGGTCAACTAACATGACTCCAAATTTGAAGCTGGATTACGAATTGGAAAACCCTAGTAGCAAGCAGCTTTGGAAGGTTGCTCTAAAGTACAGCCAGCCTCAGTACAGTCCAGTACCCGAAACTATCGAACATGTGATTAATGCATGCCCACAGTACTCGGTGCAACGATGGATATTCCAAATAAAACAGACCAAACTCAAAGTATCATTATCCTACCCTTAACTAAGACCAAGTAATAAGAACATTGTCAAAACTTGCCAAAACATATTGGTCTACATTTCAAACAGAGGAAAAAGAGGAAAAATATGATCTCCTTATCTGTCAATAATACTATAGAACAGTTTATCTATAACATGCATTTACTAACAATTCAAGAAGTGTATCAAACTTAATAGAGTCGCCACCTTCTTGTCTCATGAAGCCTGATGCGTCAGATCAACCGGAGAAGGAAACGAACGTCACTTCATTCAGGGTGGTATCGCCGAAGCGAGCGAACCCAACTCGACCTTACCTAGGCTCACTATTACACCAAAGGGACGACTCCCAACCTAAATTCATTTTACATTATTTCTATACAGACATAAGCTGACAAGTGATAACTAATACAGCATTCTTGTAGGTTACATAGTCTTATAACAAGGACAAATTGCTCAATATTCTCATTGCTGATCTTCATTTTCATTACCTATCCTATCCAAACTCTCTGGGAACCGATACCGAAGTAGTGCATGAATAAAAATTGTCCTTAACAAATGTCACGTTTGCTCAGCCCAGCTATCAAGTCGTGTATAAATTAGGGTATTATTACGATCCATGTGTTTGATGTCTAAACATTGCCACAGACTAGTGTTAGTCCCTTACGCAAGGTTACCGTGACCGCCAGCCAGGCGATAGATCGTGCCAACTAGACAAAGGCTTGTAGTATTCACACCTAGGTATTAAATATTTGTTCGTAGATCAAAGGAAGCCCGCAGGGTGAACGGGGAGTGTTCTCACCCGTCCCCACCTGGACAGACAGCGAGGGACATTGTCCGCTAAATTTGATTGGATCAGTTCACAACGATATCCAATCGGAATTGAGATAGAGGGTGTGATTACAATTTAGATCCGAATTATAACTTCGTAATTCGCAGGCAGAAGGGTTAGTAGACGCCTTGACAGATCGCTCTACAAATAGGGTTACCCCGAGAAGCCACTCGTAATTTGGCGGTAAAACTTAGAAACAGATTCTAAGGGAAGAAAAGCTTCGAAAAGGAGGGTTTTTAGGGGACAGACCTTCCGGTTCAGTTGAGTCACAAGTCTCCAAGAGGTGGAGGCGGAAGTGAGACTAGCAGAATAGTCGGAGTCGACGAAAGTCTAGTCGGTGGAGAGAAGGTGGATAGAAGGTGGAGGAGGAGGAAAAGTAGTCTGGAGGAGAAAGTGGAGGAGGAGGAGAAGGAGTATAGAGGAGTGGAGGAGGAGGAGAAGGAGTCTAGAGAAGTCGAGGAGGAGAAGGAGAAGAAATTTGCAGAAAGTCGGGGAGGAAGAGGAGAAGGAATTGGGAGATTGGAGAGAAGAATACACAGATGAGTAGAATACAACGACAGGTGGAAATCTATCTCACACTACGAATTAAGTGATGCAATAGGCTATTAAAAGGTCGAGCAGAAGGAGTGTACTTGGGAAATTTGAATCATTTGACTATTGAATCGTTATTAAATTGTTATTCCTTGAATTTCACCCTTTTTTGTATATTTAATCATTCAACCGTCGGCATTGCTGACTGGGGGCTCGGAGCTGTATCTTACACTCATTCAACTTCCAACCAAAATCGAGCCTGGGTGGGACTTCTACAATAGTTTAAATAAAATATTGGGAGCATCCTACCCCAACCAATCCCCCACAACCAAATCTTTATAGTGGGGGCATCCTTCACAACAAAGTCGCCCCCAAACAATTAGTTAAAATGATTGGTCAGTATCAGGGCCATACTTTTCTTGCGTGATCACCATGTGTAAACAACGTTTATTTATGATTGGTTTTTAAGTGGGGTTACACTGGCGTACGTGATGGATTTCTTGTAGTAAGAGACCACATGACCCATCTCGCGAGACTTGAAATGATGTTTTTGGGGTTTAAATACGCATTCTTAATATTCTTCTGGCAGAGTCGTTTTAACATCTTGAAGGAACAAGGTGTTATTTTTATTTGTTGCCAGATTGTTTGTTTTCATCTGATTTTTGGATTTAATAATTTATTCTCCTGGAAACTCAACAAGTTGACTTTCTTATAAAAAATTCTGAAAGATATTCATGGAAATTTATTCTGGAATTATTCGGAAACAAAAACTGTGATTCAATTGAGGAATTTTTGATATTCGTACATTGGACCACATCTGACGTCATCGCCTTCCATATTTGTGTGTCGTCGAGATTCGAACTTGGATTCTAATAGCACTACTTAGTGATAGGACTTGTGTTTTCATTCTTAGGATCAAATTTTGGATTATATTCACAAACTGTAAGTCCTATTTACCAATTTTTACATTGTTTTCTAGGAAAATAAATTATTTTGTTAAAATATACAAAGCTTGTTGGCTTTCACTCTTTTCTTTGTTACTGAGTACAAGCCCTTGTCACGTAACAATATAAATAAATATTTGTCCATCAAATTGATCGATGTTTATTATCCCGATTCCACCTACATATACTTTCACTAAGTTACCACTATTTTTTGTCTTATTGACTCCCCTCCTCCATTGTATGAAGTTGCATCTCTTACCGTTACAAATCTCCCACAATTATTAATGTGGTAATTCTATACTGTTGTTATAAATAAACTATAGTGGTCAAGTGTATTGCTGCTGAACATGAATGATGATTCATCAAGAGTCAAATTGCAAAAATGGTTTAAATAAATTTTAAAATTTCTAGAGGATAAAAGATTTTACTAAAACGTAATATTACTATGATTCTTTTTATATATATATATATATATATATATATATATATATATATATATATATATATATATATATATATATGCCATATATTTTGTTAATTTGAATGAAAGATATGACGTATCAAGCAATAGAAGTTTAGGCATTTCAGTATGCCTCATTGTTGAAGTAAATTGTTGAAATAGCTCCAGCGTTATATTATCGCTTAAAGTCGGGGGCCGAGTGGTCTAAAGCGCTTACCGTTCCGGATCACTGCCATCTCACCTCTGTCTGCGTGGGTTCGAGTCACAGGCTCGACTAACCCGGGGTACGTGAGAAAGCTTGCCAGTAGCTTCTCGTGGGTCGGTGGTTCTTCCCGGGTTCTTCCTCCACCAGTTATACTGGCGGCCATGTATAAGCCTAACTTGTGCTGAAAAATAGCGTTAAACGCTACAACAACAACAATTGTTTAAAGTCAGTAAAATAGCCCCGTCGAGCTAATGTTTCTTATTATGTAATGAAATTCCGACTCTAAATAAAATTTGTGCACTGTCATTGTACGGGAACCTGTAAAAAGAAAACTTTGTTCCAGACATAAGTCGAACTTGTTTACCGCCTCTTCGGACCGTCAACAAAGAAATCGGTCTCTGCGCATTGTTCAATATTGAACCGATAACGACCGTTAAGTGCTTGTATTACCGTAGCAGATTCAGACTCGAGAAAGAATGTGGTATATGTATTAGCCTGAAGGATAAAGTAAAATTCAGATATTTTGAAACATTTCGGTAGTGCAGTGTTGCAGTTTTGGAAGATATTCGTTAATATTTAATATTTTAGTGACTGTACGAAGTGCGGATTGTCAAAAAATAGTTTTGAACGTGAGTATTTGTTTTTATATCCGTATTTTATAATCGCATTGCTGTGGAAATCGAAGGGCATAACTGCTTTCAAGGTCAGAAAATGGTATGCCTTTGGTTATCTGTTTCATTTAATTCTCATCGTGACCAGTTAAGCAGAGGCGGTGAAGTTATTTATTAAACTGCGAACATACATGACTGCAGGACTCCAGGAGTCCATTCCTGTCGGGCTAGTGTGCCACGCCAGTCTTACTTTTTGCTGCGGCACAATATTCTATTACTGATTTAACCACTGATTAGGTAGCCATGGTAGCTCAATTGGCAGTGTCGGATCGTAATTCAGTAGTCACGAGTTCGATACCTGCCCAAGCCAGACCAGATCGAATGCCTGGAGAAAGGCGTTGAGCTCGCATTACCTCTGCTTGATGTAGCCAAAGATGGTGATGTATGCTGTATATTATATATGACGTAAAGGGCTGACCATTACATTTAGAGTGGGGTAGGGGCAGGTCTGGCTTGGAACAAAAATTCGCTTGCGTTGAGTTGTCGAGAAAAATATCTAATTATTTCCAGCATATTAATTTGGAAAAAGTTATCCTTTCTCAGATGAGGAAAAAAATTGCTTGGAAAGAAAATCGCAGCTATGTCGACCTACTATGTTCAGAAAGAGGCGAGAATGTACTGAATGAACTCGGGACAACTTAATGCCAACTGTTAGACCAACAAGTAGATGTCTCCTTTTTTCCGTTGGATAGTTAAACATTACTTGTGGCTGTGACCTAAGTTAATCATACTTGTGACAGAGCTTATCACTTGAGGAGTTTAAGTGAGATGGGAGTCTGTATTCACCTATGTAGTCAGATAAATCAGCCTCCCCCCCCCCCATCAGCCCCTAAACCGCCAGTCAATATTATTATAGGTGGGGGGTTAATTTATTGGCCTATCTTCTATTTTAAAAATCATACAGGTTATGTATGTGTTCAGTACTAGCTATTTCAGTAATGGGTGATGTTTTTTTAGAATTTGATTACACATAAGTACCTTTAATTAACGGTCATTCACTTTATTTGAATCCTCCTACATCCATATTCCATTCGGAGGCCATTATTTATACATCAGAACATACATGATTTTTAGTTGTGTTCATGAGTGTGTGACAATGGATGCTCATAGGAATTTTTCAGGTGTGTGTGTGGCAAAGTTATATATATATGTGTGTGTGTGTGTGTGTATGTGTGTGTGTGTGTGAATGTTTACAAAATTGGAAGAGGCAATGGCCCCTTCCCTCCCCAGCAGACACCCATGAATGTGTCATATAATGGCATTAAGAATTTGGGGAGCAAAGTGATCTGGTAATGTATATACCTTCAGGTTTTGCATTTAGTATAACTTCCCTTGAAACTATTGCTCTTAAAGTGATGCAACTTGCAATAAAGATTCATCATGAGAAGTACTACACACTTCAATAAAAAGTATATCACTGTGAGCTCTATTTTCTATCACAGTAACCTACATTAATGTTGGCACTGAGTAAATTTCTCGTACTATTACATGCACAGTTCTTGTAACTTTGTACGTAGGCGTACCATGAAGCGGTACTATGCCCTGAAGTAAAATTGAGTCACTGTCACCTATATTTCACATTTCTTTTTGCTTAGTTCAGTTTGTCAAACACACTTGCCTGAAGAGCCATGTATATTCTTTTCCACTTGAGAAGTATAGACTCTTACAGTCAGAACTAATTCATTCAGACTTGTATTTCATGCTCCAAGCTCCAAGCTTTGTAATCTGGTCATACCAACATATTTTTCATGTTTAAAGAAATCTTCCACAGTGAGAAGCAGGTGTAATATAGCATTCATTGTGCATACTCCTTCATGTATTTGCAGCATCCATCCTTGCATTTTTACTCTGGCTATCCACCCATCTATTCTCACAGTCCAGGAAGTAACTCTTATTTTAATACACAGTTTTAATTACAGTTTACATTAATACACCTTGAGGGGGTAGCTGTGGTCGAGTGGTCTAAAGTGCTTGCCTTTACTGACCACTGCCATCTCGCCTCTGTACACATGGATTTGAGTCTTGGGCTTGGCCAATGTGGGCATGTTAGAAAGCTTGGCAGTAGCTTCCTGGGCCAGTTGTTCTTACCATCGTTTTCTGGGTTCTTCCTTTACCAGTTGTACTGGCCACCATGTATAAACCTATCATGAGCTGAAAAATGGTGTTAAACCCCAAAAACAGCAAACAGTATAATACATACTTGAAACAAACTTGAAGTTTGAAAGTATTTTAAGATAAGGATGTGTAACATACAAAAACGGGCATTCATAAATGGGCTAACTGTGACCTTCTTTATTGTGTTGATTCACTGTTGCTTAAATATCAAGTGAAGCTTTCATTCCATTACCTTCAGTTTAAGTTGCATACAAATGTATCTTGGGACTTGAGCTGTGGTATCTGAGACGAACTCTATGGTTGGGGTGGGTTGCTCCCAATATTTTGTTTAAACTATTATAGAAGTCCCACCCAGGCTCTGTTTTGTTGGAAGTTAAATTTAGTGAAAGATAGATGTAAAGCTCCAAGCCCCAAGTCAGCAATGCCGATGGTTAGATGGTTAAATATACACAGAAAAGGTTGAAATTCAAGGAATAACAATTTAATGACAATTCAATAATCAAATGACTCAAATTTCCAATTACATTCCTTCCGCTCGACCCTTTAATAAGCCTATTGCATCACTTGATTAGCAGTGTGAGACTGATTTCCACCTGCCCTTGTATTTTTCTACTCATCTGTTGTATCCTTTGTCTCTCTTGTTTTTCCCAATTCCTTCTCCTCTTCCACCCCGACCTTTCTCCAAATTCCTTCTCCTCCTCATCCTCCACTTTCTCTAGACTCCTTCTCCTCCTCCTCCACTTTCTCTCTCATGACTAAACTCCTGTCGACTTTGACTGTCTCGGCTACAGTCTCAATTCCGTCTCCAACTCTTGGAGACTTGGGACCCAGTGGAACCGGAAGTTCTCTGTCCCCTAAAGGGTTCCTGTGAAAACACAAGGATGGTACGATCTTTTTCCTTAGCCCTCTCATCTCATAGTACACACAGCCTATCATCAGATAATAACTATTAAATTTCTTGGTCACACATTTGTTCACATGGAGATACCCATACGTTCTTGTATGGTAAAATGTCATAATATAGCATGGAATCAATTACTTCTTATACATACATCAATAAATTCCATCACATTAGTACATATTCCTAATCCCGTTATAAATCACGGTATTTGGCCTTTTTGCGGCTTTTTAATGTTATATCAGCATAAAAGCCAATTGTGGCCTAAAATACAATCATAATGTCCAGAAACATATGGGGGTGCATGCTGTAGGTGTTTCCCAAGTTTCAGTTCTTTTAAAAAATTACATTTTTTTCCATCACCTGTGAATACACCCACAAAAGGGCCATTTTTTACCGTTATACTGTTGCACTTAAAAATATTTCATTTTTCAATAAAGAATATTAGTATTTCCTTATATTAGTAGATCAGAGTGTTGTCAGTATTCTTACAGAAAATTTCATCACAAAAATTTTAATGTATTTGTCAAAAGTAAAGATAGAAAATTGGTGGATATATCAACAAAAATGTGGAACCTGTACTTCGTTATGCTTTTTTATATTCTTGTTACCCTCGTCTGGTTATGTCTGTAATTATTAGAAAAGATTTCATATTATTTTACTGAATTTCATATATAAAAGTTAAACTATAGTTATAAATGCTGCTGAAACCAAAGAAATGTCAAATGGGAGTCTTAATGTTTTTTTTAACGAAGTATCCACTGAAATAAAACCTAGTGCGGAAAAATTTGTCGAGTCCGTAACCACTCACAATTTTCCTGTTTTGAACACACTCACAACAGTTTTATTAATTTTGGTTAAACATACTGTGGGTATGATTTCAAAAATATACAATTCATGGATATATTTTTCATTACAAATTTCCTGATGGACAAAACATGGTTACGAACACTACAAAATAATGTAGTGTCCGTAACCTGAAAATATATGTTAATAGTTCTGGAGCCAATTTTCAAAACTTTAACCGTATCAAACTAAAACTTTCCATATCATTAGTATTGCATCATCTTTGGCTGAAAATATTCTATGTTACAGGATGATGTAACAATTTCCTTATGCAATCTTGCATCATTAATTGTTTGCAAAAAAAACCCCCTAAGTTCTTTGTATTTGCATCCAAGTGGTACATTCCAGAAGCTTTGGCTTCAACCGAGTCACTTAGAAGTATGGAGGGATTCCTCAACATCATTACTGACAAGAAATTATCTGTCAAAGTTGAAATAATGGTAAGTATGAAAGTGAAATACTGTACAGTGTACCAATATTTTCTGTAGAGTCTGTAACCTATATTAGGCAAATGAGATATTGTTACATATATGTGTGCTAGTTTTAAGTTCTTTTTTATTTTAATTTCGTTTCATTACATTTTATTGTAATGATAATTTTCATTGGATTTGAATCTCTTTTCGGAAAATTCACTTGACCTGGTTAGAATGTAACGGTTGCTTTATCACTATTTTTAGTTCATCTTGGTTGAGACGTTTTGTAAACACTAAGCGAAAATGATTGGCTATTACCAAGGTCATGTTCGGCCCACGTGTTAGCTGAGTTGTAAACAGCCTTTCTTTTTTAATTTATTTCCAGTGTGGGAATCTGATTCTTAGGTAGGGCTATTCTTGCCTACGTGATAATTGGCATTTTTTTTTTTATTGCGCTGTTCAAATTAGTGATCACGTCGCCCCGTCACGTGAGCCACCATGTGATCTGAAATCGTTGGTTAAAACAGACGCTCTCTAGTAGATTTATCAGTTGTAAAATTGTACCTTTGGGCTCAAGGTATTTGTCTTCTTGTTGCCATTTGAGTTGATTTTCATATTCAAAATAATTTATTCATCCTGGAAAATACTTTTCTTTATTAAAATTCTGGGACAAAGACATTCAGTGGAAATTTATTCTGGAATTCTAACGGGAACATTATAAATTGTGATTCAGCAAGGAACTGTTTCCTTCTGTACAACGACCTCATCTGACGTCATCACCTTCCATATTGGAACTTCATAGAGATTCGAACCTGGATTCAATTAGAACTGTTTAGTGATAGGACTTATATTTTTATATTTTTCAACTCTAGGATTAAATTTTTGGATTATATTCACAAACTGTGAGTCCTATTTCATATTTTTATCTCGTTTTCTAAGGAAATAAATTATTTTGTTAAATTTACAAAGCTTGTTGACTTCACTCTTTTCTTTTGTTACATTTGTATGAGCCTACACGTAACAATATAAATGTTTTATGTCATTATTATGCTTGCATGCAGCACTTTTTGTGTTAAACTGTCCTTTATCATACATATCTTAAATACTTAAGTCAATACGTTTTGCTAAAATTAAATTTTGTTTGATTATTGAATTAAAAATAGCTAAATTTAATGAAAAGTTAGAATAAAAGTAATTACGTCCTATTTTTCCCCATTTAGTACACTTTCAGTCATTTCTTAAGACTAATATATGACTGTTTTCAATATATGCACAAATTAACTGACACTAAGGGTTTCAAATATGTGTACATATTGATGATGTTAATATGATACAAAATGGTTATGGACACTACACATTGTAAACATGTATGTTTGAAATGTTCATACTATAATACACATATGTATTAAATGGTCATACTGACATAAAAGCCCTACCTAAACAAGATTTCTTTTCTGCAAAAGGGTTCTGATGAGTAAAATGTTTTCATTCCTACAAATCCTGAGAAGTCAATTAAAAAGCTTGACATGGTTGGTATGATATTAATAAGTAGACACAAACATTTGCTAATGAAATAACTTCTTGGTTACACATGACACAGTTTAATGATATTAATAACTGGTAATGCAGAAGCACTATGTTAAGGCATAACTTCAGTTTGATAATGTTACAGATTTCTAATTCTGATTGGGTTTTGTTTTCCTCAACAGTATCCAATATGGATTTAAGATCATCCAAACTATCCAGAAACCATGAAGCTGGTGGACATATCAAGAGGGAAGAAACAGAAACAGATGATGTAATGAAAAGAAGAAAAAATGCCTTGAAAGTTAATGCCAGGAGGGCAAACAAAAATTAGACAAATCCAGAGATGAAGGAATTTAATTTGTATGACATTATTCATGTATATTTTCATAATTTTACAGCTGTTATACCATAAATACTCAGTTGTATTACAACTTCATTCAAAATCTAAGGACAACAACTCGAAGATTTAAAAACTATGGTTCCTTAACCATTATGTACATTTGTACCTGATAAGGAGGATATATCCAGTCTGAAGCCAGGACTATTTTTACCTGTCTGTCTGAAGTCATCAAGGCGCAGTCAAGCAAACATATTCATTGCAGAAATTATTGATGCAGTGGAGTCTGAATTTCAAGTGAAGTATACGAAGAAGGTTGGAAACTGTTACGTCTGGCCTGAGTTGGATCAACAGGAGGTATCAACTGAACCAAAGGAGCATCTTGTTGGGACACTGACAGAGTCAGTTCTTGTCAGTGAACAGGGACATTTCAAGTTCAGCAAGAATGAACGCAGTGCAATTAAGAGTGAGCAAATGAAAATTCACAAACATGGCTATTTGAAGTAGTTGTAAGAACATACATTGTGCTCACATAAATGATGGTGCTCTACAATACATGGAACTATGTACATGTCTACATCTGTCTAATAGGTATAAGAAGTTAGTATTAAATGTGCTACTTATTAATAAAAGTGATTTTTGACATGGAAGACAAGTACTTTCACTGTGTTACTTTTTCCTTTTCTATATTTTATGCTACTCAATATGCGGTAGTATCCGTAACCTTCCCACAACATGATTAAGTGGCCATATTGTAAACCAGAATGAAGATATCATTGTACAGGAAATGTTTTGAGAATTGTTTCATTGTTTTTATATATTTATTAAACACTCAATTTCATAAGTTTAGCATTATATTGATAGCTTGTCATTATAATTTGATATGAAAGGTTCATAATTTCAGTATTGCAAGACTGTTAATGGACTCTAGTTAATAACAAAATGTACCAATCTTCCAAGATTTCATTATCTTTTTCAATTTCTGTTTAATGAAAGATATTATTTAAGCAGAACATATCAAAATAAGTTTATTCATTTTGTGAATTATGTAGTGTCCTTAACTGTTTGGACCTTTGTCTGGTACATTAATTGTTTTTGATATGCAGTTCTGGAACTAGTACATTTGGTTGATTATTGCCTATAGGTTCAAACAACAATATCAAAGTAATATTTTCCATTTCCCTTGACCTTGTTAGTATATTCTGATAAAGTTATGCTCTGTTAAAATAGTGTTTCAGCAGGTGTTGAAGAGAGTAAGGTTTTATTTGCCTATGACCTATCTAGTCACATAAAAGTTATTATTTGTGTTTGTTTATGAGTTCAAGTTTGTTATGTTACAAAAAATTAAATGTTCAAATGAAAACCAAGACTGACTTTGCTTGTTATATTCACCCTGTAGTGCCTGTAACCAGAACGTACTCTACCTTCAGCAAACAAGAAAAAAAAAACTTGCCATTTTCTCTTCAATAAACCATTAATTTTTCAGAGGTTCAAAGAGTTGAACTACCAAAATCAAGTTGTTTCAACAGAATTCTGTGAAGTTGAGATTTGACCCCCATGTGCAACACATCTGGGCCGAATACCGTGATTTACCCGTAAACAATATCACAATAATCAGACACATTTCTTTACCTTACAACTCATACAGAGTACGCAAATATTCAAATATCCATGCTCTTATATATGCATATGTCCATAGTAACTAATCTTACATACTTCAACTATGTTTCCAAATTCACAATTCAAACATGTGTAAATTCTAGCAGAACGCATTAATAAATGCACTGGTTTACTATGAAGTAACCTAATAGCAAATTACAAAATTAATTCTGACCACAAGCTAACAATCTACATAATTCCACCTCGCATCTAACAATTCTCGACATAAGGTTCAACCCCATTTCTCAAATATGCATGTAAAATGAAACACTACAAAGGTAATTCTACATACTAAACTATCCTAGTAATTAAGTGTACATACTACAAATAATTACAATTGTGATGCCATAATATTCTGCAAAAATCGAGTAAGTAACTTAGTGACATTTTTGAAGCTTTGTCTTTCTTTAGAATCTACCTCAAAGTTCTGCCACCAGATTATGGGTGACTTCTTTCTCAGAATAAACCCTATTGATCTGCAATCCTTCCAGGCAAATACTAAATTGCTCTTTACAATTTCAGAAGGTATCATTCGGGTCTGAATTGTAATCATGCCCTCTATCTCAATTTTGATTGGATATCGCTGTGGACTGATCCAGTCAACTTAGTGGACAATGTCCCTCTCGCTGTCTATCAATGTGGGGACAGATAAGAACATGCCCGTTCACCCCGTGGACTTCCTTTTGATCCTTGAACTAACCTTTAACATATAGGTGTGATAACAGCTAGCCTTTGTTAAGTGATGCAACCAGTCGCCTTTGCCAACTCAATTTTCCAGTCTCTGGCTGGTCATGGTAACCTTGCATAAGAGTTCAACACTAACCCTGCGGCAATCTTTAGAGATCAAACACATGACCGTGGTAATATTCCCAAGACAGGTAGATTATAGCTTATAAATGACTTTATAGCTGGAGTTTAGCAAATATGACAGTAACTCATTGTATTCATGACCAGAAAGATGTGCATTCGATTACCACTACTTGATCAACCTAGATCAGCTAGTTTGTCCATGGGCTTAGTAAAAAATCTTTATACAGCTAATTTCTTTTAATATGAGAGATTGATCTCAAGGACTGAGACTAGTATAGTTCAAAATTCTAATAGATTTTTCCTTCCATTTTGAAATATCACATGTATTGTACACTAAAGCCATATAGAAATGTGCATATTTGATAAACTCCAATTCATCAGTAGCTCTTTTATATTTAGGAGGTCCACATGTACCAATTTTTCTGTATTATACAGATATCTTTCTCACATGCTTAGGTTAGGAGAGACAATGTCCAGTATCACTCTTCTGCCAGCAGTGCATCAACATTGGTTAAGGTTTTGGGTCTAGTTTTTCTGTACAGCCAAATTCTTGGGAGGGATAGTTGTCATACTTTGACTGTAGAATCAGTATCTGCTATTTCATACCCTACACAGTTTCTTAATCCCTGTGACCCTCAGGCAAGTTGAACATTGTTTGAAGCTTGATCAATGTTAAGTTTCCAGTTAATCTTTTTCTGTGTGGTTATAAATCCAAAATCCAGGCTGGGTAGTTGTCATAAATGTGGCTGTTAAATTAGGGAGCTCTTCCTTTTTATATCCTTGCACCACAACTCTTGCCCTTACATTGGCAACTTGTGATCTCATACCGATTGCTAACTATTCATTGGTCATCACTAAGAGGCCTCAGTGTATGGGGATGGGGATCAGACTAAGTCCCTCCTTCTCCCAACTCTGCCTCACATCCAGAGGTGGAATGGGAGTATCATCCCTGTGAAACTTGATTGATTCTTTATGCCCCCATGGACTACTGGATCCTGGACCCAGTAGAGGTGATACTGTGGCTCATGTACCACCATCTTCTCCTTGTCAGGTGGCATCAACCAGTAGGCTAGATGCGTTGCACCATCTATACCATCCAGGAATGTCAAGCAGTCTTGTCATTCCACTGGAACTTATCATACAGATAGAACCCCATCTCACTGTGATGAGCTACAGGCAGTGGCACAGAATGTGCCTATGTCACCATCACCCAGACGGAGGGGCATAGTGATGTCCAGCAATTTTTCTGTCTGGAGTGTTCTGGATGATAATAATGTCCTGTAAATTGTCATCAGCTTAAATGAATATGATGTGAAAGTAACTTAATTCATGCTTCCTATCAGGTCAGTTAGTTCCAATCAGTTGGATGAGGAGGGGTATATCTGGTCCTTTAATGAGGCAGCAAATTCAGTTTTTACCTCTTCTTACCTGCAGGCTTGTGACCAAAACCATCAGGTGCATAGTTCAAGAAGATTCTTTCAAGTTTGGAAAAGATCTTATGGGCTCAACATCACCCAGTCTCCAACTTGTTCCTCTATCCTCCACAATTGAGGACATTCTCTCAGAGGTTCTCTACAGGTCTGTTCCTCCCTCTACATTGAGACTAATAGTCTCTGTCTTGAGCTACTGAGTACATTCCCCGATGTGGCCTGTAAGACCTCCCCACTTGGATGCTAGCTCATATCAAGCTGATATTTCTACGGAAGCCTGGGCACAACTTCCCATGAAAACAATTCATGCTATTAAACAGAAATCTAGGTGGTTAGTCACAGCAGCTTCTTGGGCTGACCTTTTCTCGGCTACTTCATTAAGTGTGTTGAATGAGGCTATACTGAATCCAACCGTCTGCAGTGTATGGTAGAAGCTGAGGCTACAACATTTCAACATACACTTTCTGTTTCAGTGGCTTTATTGGTGGATCTTGTGGCCCTAGTGATCATGGTTCAGTGATCTTCTAGACCTGCTTATAGATGAACACCAGGTCCATACCCCAGAGGGGGGATCTACTGTCATAACACAGAGGCCCACTTACATTCTGCATCTTCATGTTTGGCTCATCTCCAGTGATCTATCTGCTGGAACAAGTTTTCAGGCCAGGCCACTAGTTACATTAATCAGGCCAGAAGAGATTCTTCATCCAAGATTTTTGATGCTAGGTGGAGAATCTTTTGTGATTGGTATAGTAGGAACACATTGATCTGAGCTGTCTCTCAACGCATCCCATTGCTGGCTTCCTTTTGTGGCTTTTCAAGAACAAAGGATATTTAGTATCGACTGTCATGGGCTATAGAGCTGCCATTTCCAACACACCATAATTCTCTCAGTGCATGGCAGTTGGTTTAGATTCATATCTTAAGTATTTTGAGCTGCAGAGACCTTTCTCCTGCTCTCGTACACCCAGATGGAATCTGTCTTGTCTTTAGTGGTCCTTGACCAAAACCACTATGAACCATTGAATGATGTTTCCTTCCAGGACTTTACACTCAAAACTGTATTTTTGCTTGCCTTTCTGTCTGTGAAAATACTGAATGGGCTTCATGCCATGTCCTTGACACTGACTGTCTTTGGTTATTTGCAAGTATGATGCAGTTTTTCTGCTTTGCCAACTGGGATTTGTACCCAAATCACCTATCTTGGTAGTTCCACTACCTACCTCACAGATCCCCACTCTCAGTCGAATCTGTGCTGGGGATGCTCAAAGTAGGCTGTTGTGCCATTTCAGGGCACTACATTGTATCTCTATGTTTCCAAGGGAAAAATAAGGGTTGAAAATGTCTTCTTCCTCTGAAGGGCACCATTGATATTCAGTTTGCACCATTTCATGGTAGATTGTTACTACAGTTAAGAGCTCAATCGTCCCTTAATGATCGAAGCTCTAATAAAGTTAAAAGCCCATGAGATTCAAGCCACTGCTGCCTTATTGACCCCCTTAAATCATTCAGATTTGGAGGACATCATGAAGGTTGCATTTTGGTGATCATATACAACTTACTGTGCATAACAATCATCTCTACACCTTCTATCTCTCCAGGTCACTTTGATTTGCATTTCAGATTGGTTTTAATTAGACTTTTAATTTTTAATGCCAAAGTCAAGAGTGTGAAGTTATTTCAGTAAGTGTAATGCCATAGTCTAAAATTAGATCACTGCAATATATTTTTGATGCTTCAGTGACTTTGGTCAAGTTTTGTGTTAAATATGATTCCTAAGCCACTCTACAGGGTACTGGAAAACTTGTAAAACTTGATGGCAGACTGCATCACAGTGGGTAAAGCAGTTGTACATTATAGGCAATGGCATAATTAACATGACATGATGATTGGACATGAGTTATTGAAAATTGTTCAGAAATTCAAACCATTTATCCTATAATGGACTTTGGTTGGTATTATCGAACCTACCTGGGTAGAAGCTATACATAGCAATCACTTTGATGTCGATGTGTGTGTGTCAGTATGTCTTTCTATACCTTTGATTAAGGTCAGTATTAAGTTGTTTTAGACTGAACTCAGTGTTTTTACTTTCTAATTAAATAAAAGACGAGTTTGACGAAACGTGGGTCTACTCTTTATTACAGCAATGGTTTTCATTGAAATTGAGATCCAACTACTAGTATATATTTTTCAACAGATACATTAAGACACAACAATGACAGATGCAGACAACTTATCAGTACAGGACAATTGTTGTTGCTTGTGGTTTTGTGGGCTTAATACCATTTTTCAGCACATGATGGGGTATATATGGTGGCTAGTTTATCTACTGGAGTAAGAAAATGGGAGGAAACCCAGATTGAACCAAAATCAACCCACAGAAAGCTATTTGCAAACTGTCTCATATGCCCATGTTAATGGAATCCAAGAATCAAACCCATGTGGACAGAGGTGAGGTATCAGTGATCTGTAAAGGCAAGCACTTTAGACCACTCAGCCACCCATGGCCCCATGGACAATGGTAAATCAACATGTATCCAAACATAATATGGACATAAAATAATCCATGCACACATCTTTACAGACACTGTAAATCATTCAACAATGTTGCCAATTGGAGTGATAGTTATTACCAGGACCATTAATTTGGGTATATATATATATATATATATATATATATATATATATATATATATAACTGCATACTAGTTTATGGACAGAATTAATCACTATTTAAAGAACAAAATCTGGTCTTAAAACTGTAATGAAAATGTAAAAAAGATAATATCTTAATCACAAAGTTCATTAATATTTTGGATGCTTTTATGTTATTAAAACTTAATGTTTATTTTTTGTTTATATTTATTACCTACATGTATATCTTTTATACACATTTGACAGAGTTTTAATATCTTTACATTTTATATTTTATCTTGTACTTAAATGTTTACATTTATTTGGAATGGTTTTATCTCCCTATCTTCCCTAATTTTTGTGCAGTCTATTATATCTTTTTAAACTTTACCTCAAGTTGGCACCAAATAGCCACTGCATACATAAAAACATACTTCTGTGAAAAGTCAGTCAGGCTTGAAAAGAACCTACCTGTACATTAGTGGAGTAACTGTGGTAGTAGATGTAACACCAGCACAGACTGGTATACACATATAATCAGCTGATATAAATACTGAATTGAATATGCCTAATAGTCCATGCTTCTGATACTAGATACTCCACTTGGCCAGAAGCCTTCCAGATTTAAGCAGTAAGCATTCAGTATAAGGGACTCATGGGTTGACTTTGTTAATACTGGGAGAAGTGTATTGCACTGTTTTGATTTTCATATCCAGAAAGTAATATTTCTGATCAAAAGTTATTCAGTTCTCTCGTTGATCTTTGGTTGCTTGCTTGCTTGTTATTTGAATATCACTTTCAAAACATTGTCATGTTGAGTAAATGGGATTTAAGTGCCTTTCTCAAGGACACAATGAGGTAGACAACCTGGGCCTTCTCCAGTTAAAGCTTCAAGTTTGTTTGGTTATCCAGATATTGTAAGCACTGGCCCCTAGCTTTTAGATCTTGATCCTTCCCACAGGAAACCTCTTGTATTTATTTCATATAACTGCCTCCACTTCTGTGTGCATGCACACGTGTGTGTGAGTGTGTTGGAGGTTGGGGATTACAGTGTGTTAGCACAGTGATCGTCCTCTTGTCTTTTGAAGTGGTGTCCATGGTTTGGGGAAATTTGCCTATGATCAGGTTATCTGTATCCTTGAATTTTATTTTTGACAAAATTTTCTCAGATTGGGAAAACATTCATCATTTTTGGACTGGAGATAAGTCCCGTAATTGGCCTCAGAATTGGTCTAGAAAACCCCTGAGGTAAGTAGGATAACTTTTTCATTTCCATCAGAACATATTCCTATTTATTGATATTTTGGTAAGCATGTTGCTAGTTTAAGAACCAGAGTTCTAACAATCTTTATTTTTTAATGATACAGTATGAAGTAAAATTGCAGAATGTCAAAAGTTTCAGATCTTGTGCTTGACCTTGAGTATGTTGCTTGAAATATTTGGATTTAATTTTATCCCATACTGCAAGAAGAAAAAGCAGGGTGTGCATAAATACTATGCCAATTCTGCTGACAGCAATAGCAGGAGTTTTGTTTTTCTTGGATGCCATTGACAATTTTGACAAAACTTGCTACAACAGGCATGACGACCAGTTCTGGTGGGGGTAAACAGGTGGTTTATTCAGGTCTTATCCATTATCTTGCCTTACAAGTGTCTGCTTTCATCATCATTCAATTTATCAAAATCGTTCTAATGGAATATCTTGGGAATACATTTCGACAAGTTATTGGTTATAAATATATATAGTTTTAAAGGAGCAATTATTGCATGTTAGAAGGATTTTCTTCACTATTAAAGACAAATGTCTTAAAGGTTTAAAACTAAGTCAATCACCTACTTGAATGAGTCTGATAGTGGTGTTTGATTGGTTGAATGCCAGGTTTGATGTCATGTTGAAAATATCAGTAGGGGGAGTCTCAGACTGGTGACACACAAATATGTGTGAAATTCAACTTGTCCTGCATCAGCATATGACAAATCCAGTATAAATAAGACTGGGTCCCTTGATGGGACTCTTGATACTAAAATCTCAAGAAAAGCAATTCATAAGGATAGAGACTGGTGATGCAACAATTAATCAAAATAATCCACAATTGGGTGCAAAACCCAAATGACAAACATTCAGTTATAAACAATTTTTTATTAGGAAAACTTTTGTGTGCCAGGTATATGCCTTTAATTTGAATGTTTTTACACTCTTGAAAAGAAAAATTTATAGACAACAAATGTGTCACTTAAATCATTGGATTTCTAGAACACGAAAATCATTGTTTCCAGGTTTTAAGAAAATTACATCGTAATTTAAAAATATAAAATATTTTGAACTGACTGAAATCTTTAGTGGATCATACATTAACAGACTTCATTTCATGGATTATAATTGGAGTGTTAGATTTGCACAACTGCTTTTATAACTCAGATCCAGAAAATTGTGGGGTGGGGTAGAGCTTAGATAGTTGGACTGTTTAGACCAGGAAATATGATTAAAGACTTAGGTCCCACTGTATAAAGGGATAAGATTTATTTCTTCATTCTTGAATTTAGCTGTCATTGAGGAAAGTTGTTTTTTATTCAGTTCTGATTGTCAGGCATTGAAAACTACATGACACTGCAATTAATAGGCTTCGGCTAGTACATCTGTCTCAAAAACATTTTTTTCAGATGGTCACTATTTATAACAACAGTCAGATTAAACATTTTGTTATGACAGATTTGTCAGTCTAAATAATGATAGATCACCTGTTATTAATTGGTCATATAGAGAGACTATTTAGCATACTACATGTATTCACTCTGCCATGATATTCACCAGTTGATGTTTTGTTTTTCACACCTTATTTGAAACAGATTACCCCCTGTCATCTATCCCCACTGATAAATCTAGTCCAGTTGCAAACAACATTGAGTCTGATCTTATATCACATAATGCCCTGGCAGATTAGTGTCAGTGCTGTTCGTTCTACTGATTATATCATAGATCTAAATCTGTTGGCACATTATGCAATGATGCATTGGCAAATATGAGTCTATGCAGTCTGCAGCTGGACTCGAGTTATAAGCGATTATATATATATGGTACTTGACTGATCACTGTCCATGACTAACATCCACCACGTAATCCTTTCCAGTCTGACAAATTGGTTTTTGAACCTTGACTTTTAAGTGCCAGGTATATTTGTTAGCAACAGATTTTGTTTTGTTTTTTTACTGTAACTTACTTTTTGACCTATCATGGCAGCTGTTGATCAGGTGTCATATAGCAGAAATTCTATAATCCACTGACCAATCTAATCGACCAGTTAGGTGTCAGTATTTATCCAATGACATTTTTTCACCACATTCAGGGTCAGTCCATTGATTATGTTGGGAACCCAGTGAATTACCTATGCAGATTTTACTATGTAAAATACTATTTAAAATCTGAATAACTTCAACATCTGTTGTCTAATATTTATGAAAATTTCACAACTTAAAAGTCCTCTGTCAATTAATGTCATTTTTTGTCAAGGTGAAATACCCTAATTTTAATAGGTGTAATATATGATTTGGTATTATTATGCTGATATATCTTTTCCTGGTGCTAGCAATTAGTAATTGGAGATCTAGAATAGAAAACAAAATGATCCCAGTCTGATACCTTTGCCCACTTACAGCACTTCTATAATCATCTCTTGGGCACTCAGTATTTCATCATTAGTCATTTGGCATTCTTATTGTCAGTTGTATCCTGTTTGTGTTGTACAGTATTTATCTTCTCCATAGTCCTTGCATTATTTTCCCGTATCTGTGTCCTATTTCAGAGAATTTGAGGGTGATTTTTATAATGCCTTACGGTGTAAGTAAATGTGGTCATAAAAAGAGGCACGTGAAACACATGCCTCACTCGCTTAGCACGCACTGTATGGATATGCATGGATGGTTGTCCTATTTGTTTTTGACCTGATGATGTATGGAACTTATCGAAAAGTCACCATGCCTAAGGGGCCAAAAAGAGACCTGCTCCTTCCTTTTCATCATTGGAGGACCCCATCCATTCATAGGAGAGGATTGTGGTACTTCCCAGTGTAGAGAAGTTGCCTGCTCCCATAAGGAAGCTGTCCAGGGTTCAAAAGTCACCCATTTCCACAAGAGTGGGCTCACTAACTTGTGGTAGGAAGACAGCTCCCACTATGGAGGGATTCTTTCAAACTTCCTATTGTAGAGAAGTTGCCAGCACCCAGTAATGAGTCAAGAAATCTCATTCTGAGAGCCGAGTTCCATTAATAGATACTCCCCAATCATTGCCCAGTGACCAGTGATAGGGCACTAGGTCACCAGTCACTGTGATGTGTTGGGTGACAGTCGCTGAGGGTCTTTTGCCAAACACCAGGTACTGGTCACTTGGTAGTGTCTCAATAGACAGTCATTGTAGGTCAGTCATTGGTCACTTGGTGAGGGTTACTGAGCACTGAAAAATGTATAAAGTGGCAGGAATAGAAGGTCTAGTACTGGGTACGGTGCACAGGGCTCCATACACCAGTCACCAGATAATGTCACAATTGACAATCATGTGCTTGGCTTTGGGTAATGTGCACTGGGTCACTGGACAGGAGGTACTTAACACTGGGCACAGGGTGGTGATCACAGGGTATGGTGTTTGGTGCTAATCTTCTGTTTCAGTTGCATGTCAGCAATCACTTAATGCCAGTCAGCAGACACCAAGCCCCTGGCACAGAGCACCAAGTGATGGACACATCGGGCATCAGTCACCATTTTCAGACTTGTTGCTGGGCTTTGACTACTGGTCTAGGGGAAGAGATCAGTTTGATAACTCCCCATTCTCTGGTTTTGTTCAATCCATATGGGAAACAAGCTTTGAGTTTTAATTACCTGTTTAAGGAAAGGGATCAGGTTGATATTCCCTTTCTCAACATTCTTGTTCATCCTGTACAGGGCATGGGGACTCCAGAACTGAGTCAGTCATGCATGCTTTTCCTACCATGACACCATTTGCTTGCTTTGAAGCCTTGACCTTGGACTTAAGCAGGGACCTGGGCACATCTGCCCATCAAGGCACTTGGGGCTTTTAGCTTTGACACTAGTTACCATAGTGTTGCACACTGATCTCTTTTCAATCTGTTTTGTTAGAGACTAAGCCATTAAGATGTGCTCTCAACATTCATGGCTTTCTGCAAAGCTCCTTCACTTCAGTAGGGATGCTGCCTTGGAGACATCATAGATTTTGCTGGAGCACAGCAAAAGCCTTTGCTGTCTGCCCCTGTTGATGCATAAACATTATTCAGCAGGCTAATACCTACACTAGCCTATCACTACTTGAAGATCAGCAACACTAATCCCTGGCCATAGTATCAGGCCTGGTTAAACAGGTGAGAAATGACTTAGAAGGATCCACATCATCCTTTTCTAAACGCTATAAACAGGAGGACCAACAGAACTGTCATGACAAGGAGGCTGGAGGGATTAAGGAAAAAGTCTTAATTCCCTTCTCCCAAGGATTGAGTCAGTCATCCCCAGGGAATCACACCAAATCTCATGCCAAGTCCCTCTCTTCTGTGTTCCAGTAAGATAGCAGATTAAGTCTTAAATATGTGCCCTTTAGAAGGAAATGCCTCTCTGTTGGGAGAGAGTGATGGCAGTGCATCTAGGCCATATCCCTATCAGGAGATGTCAAATCTGATGCCATATTAGAATTTCATTTTACATGGGGATGAATTTTCTCAACTATCAAGGAACAGGCCATGTTTCTCCTGATTAAATCTCACAAATACTAACTCTGATAGCATGACTAATCAAGAAGACTTAATTGTCTGCTGGCCCCTACCTCTTTATCCATTGGACTCTGAACATGTCAGCAGACTTGGTTCCCTTGAGAGGCTTCATATGTAGCCCCACCAGTTCATGCTTCTAGCAATCTAAAGTCCTAACAAGGACCTCCCATCTGCTTAGATCACATTAGAATCCTAATTGTCTCAGTCTGAGTTGGTGGATGAAGCAGGACAATTTTATATTTGGAGTTCTGATTCACACTTGAAAACCTCACTTCTCCCTTGATACCTATGCTTCAGATTCAGAGAGAATAACTTATCCAGAACTCAAGGGAGTAGTCTTGCAGGGCTTGTGATCTTGGGAAGAATCTTCCTTTCACATCTGTAACATATAAATGGGCTGTTTTTCTAGCACTTTAAGGATGTGTGAACATCACAAGGTATCTCTGCATAATGGTTGCAACAGAAACATGTTGGTTGTACTGTATCTCAGACATTATGGGAACACTCATGCCCTTTAACTTTGCTTGGTAGTCTGGAACCTCCACAGTTGGACATCTTCATTTGATATTACACGCAGAGTTTGCCAAATTCAGAGAAAGATAAATGTGGGAGACAGCTTGTCCAGAAAGGGTCAGGCAGTCCTCACAGAATGGTCTGTATATCAGTCTGAAGCATAAACACTGTTTTATGTGTTGTGAAGGGCATTTGTTGACTTGTTCACTGATAAACAAGCTCCCTCATTATGTCTCTTCAGTGCCAGACCAGACGGTATGGGTAGAGGACACCAATAGTCTGAGGTGGGATCAACTGTGTGTCTATGCCTTCCCACCTTTCATAATAATCACTCAGGTTCTTCACAGGGTCAAAGGTTCCAAGTCACAACTCATGCTGATAGCTCAACTGCTGCACCAGTGATCATGGTTCATTGATCTTCTCAACCTGTTTATCAACGATCCTATGGAAGTACCACTTAGGAGGGATCTGCTGTTGTAACACAGAGGGACCCTTTTGCACAGCACTCTAAAATTCTCCACTGTACACCAAATGATCTATCTGACAGGACCAATTTTTAAGCAAGGTTGTTGAATCCATTGCACAAACTAGAAGGCAATTGACTTCTAATATCTACAGTGCAAAGTGGAGAATGTTTTGTAATTGGTGCAGTAGGAATATACATTGACCCTGCCTTCCTCCCTTTAACTGCTATTGCAGGGTTTTTTTCTTAAAAAAAAAGGACTGCCCAGGATTCTCCATCGAGGGATACAGAGCAGTCCTCTCTGGTACTCCTTAAGTTCTCAGTGGGCTCTATTACTTGGTTATACCCACATCTTGTAGAACTGATCTGATACTTTGAGCTCCAGAGATAAAGTCCTGGTTCTTTAATTATGAGGTGTTACTTCCTGAGTTCTTTGGTCATTGTTTAAATCTTACTATGGACCTTTGAGTGAAGCTTCCTTCAAGAAACTTAACCTTAAATCAGTTTTCCTTCTTCCCTATCATCAGCAAGGAGAAGTGAAATTCATACTTTGTTGGTGGGGAAGTGTTGTTTACATTCATTGGTAACTATGATTCAGTCTCTCAGATTTGCCATTTGGGGTTTGTGGGAAAGAATCATCTACCTTTGGTTGCTCCTGTTTCTACTGAAATCCTGTATCAGTTGTATCTGTGCTTAAGATAGACTCCTTTGACCAGTTAGTGCTTACATTTCTATTTATCTAAATCAAAAGAGAAAAGAAATGGTTGTAACTGTCATTTTCTCCCTGTTAAAGATATCTTTGATATTTTGACTGCCACCATCTTGAATAGATTGTGTGGACAGCAAACATATTGAGGTGGAATGTGCAGACTATTAAAAGAGCATGTCAGTCTATCACTGAGAGATCTTTCTTTCATGAAAATCAAAGCCCATGAGGTCATGGTTATTGCTGCTTCTTGGGCCTTATTGAATCATTCTTCTTTGGATGGTGTCATGAAAGCCACCTTCTGGCAGTCCACTTTCTCATTATTACCTTCAATTGGTCTTGTACTAGAGCATGTCACTTATGATGAACATCTTGTATTGGAGAAACTGCATTAATAAAGACTTGTTTCTCATGTACTGGTAAGCCAACTGTACTTAAATTTGGGCCCATTTGTATCAACCCAACATGTTAGATTATCAAGACATCATCTATTCTGCTGTCGGGCATTCTACTGAAAGCAAAGATAACTTCAGTTTAACAGTTTCTATTAGGCTATCAGCTTTACACAGGAGTCAGATACAGATTTTTCATTGGCCAACAAGACCAGCTTACATATAAATCAACTGGCCCTGCAGAAAATAAACTTGTCCTCCCAGTCAAACAAGAATAATTTAGTTAACATGTTCAATTCAATTTCGGTATTCTGAAAACATGTTTGAAAAACCAAGGCCAAATACTAGGCATTGGAAAATATTGTCAGATGAAATAACATGATTTAATAGATTCATTTACTGAAGACTCTTGAAAATTTAACTGTAGCTGTCAGAGTTAACTGGCCCTTCTCAAAACTCTCACTGTTTGAGCTTGTGGGTCAGAAACTAAATCGACCACTGCTCACACCAGGCTGGAAATTGGGCAATGCAGATAATGTATTACTGCTTTTAGATTTATTTTTGAGGTGTGGGTGTGTGTGTGTAATTAATTATGTTATACTAACCTGCAATTATTACCCAATTCCCTCTTCCCTCATAATTCTTATGTACTTTTAGTCTTCATCCAACTCAGAAAAGGACAATACTCAGTATTACGACTCTGTGGTCTTAACATAAGTAATAGAACAAGTGAGAAGCAAAAAGCTTTGTGAAATTCAACAAATATTTCCCAAAAATACACAGTAAAAATATCAAAAAAGGAACTCACGATATTGTGAATTAAATTTGTTAAAAAATCTTAGAATTACTAACACAAGTCCTAATGAATAAAGTTCTGAATAAATTTTTGTGGTATTCCAAAATAAATCAATGCTGGAAGTGTTGATGTGCCTGTGGTGGCCTGTGTTATGGTGATGTGTCAATAGTCTTTTGTTGAATCACAATAATAAAATCCAAGAATATATCCTTATTTGAATTTCATTATAAATCTAAGTCTTTTTTTCCAAGAATGTTATTTTTGAGCACTTTGTATTTCCAGAGAAGAAAAACTTGAATTAAATAATTTGAATAAATAAATTCCAGCCCAAATGATACTGGACAATAATACAACTGATGATGCTAAGATCTTACAGCACACATAAATAATAAGATTATATAGTCCTCTACTTAACCTCAGGTCACAATTAGCATTTTCAACAAAAAACCTATTACCTAATGGAAAATTTCATTCTGGAAGGTTCCAAATGTTTACAAAAGATAAAATCTTAGTTATAGTAGGAAAGTCTATTACTAAAATTATAATATAAAATATGGTAAACATAATGTCCTTGATTCAGGCCAAGATAATAATCCTAATAATTATCCATACACAAAGAGAAAATATTAGTTATGTATTAGTTGTTTACATAATTTTAAAGAAAATCAATCATTCAGGTAAAGTAGACAATGAACTTGATATTGAACACCCCCCGCACCCCACCCCACCCCCGCAGTACATTGAAATGCAACACAATATTATCAGGTAAATATTATATAGTTCTGCCCTCCGTCCACCAAGTACATTTTAAATAAATCTCTTAATTATGGAGAGGGAAGGGTAAAGGGTCTGGGATTTTGGGAAAAGGAAAGTCAACCTCAAAAAAGCTGTTGTCTTCAAATCTCTAGGAAGATACCTTATTCTGTCCATCATTTTGGTTGAATAATTATTTTGTTTTTAATGAAAAAGAAATCCTGCCCCATCCCATTAAATTAGTGGAGATTTTCCTCAGATCAGAGGTTAGTTCTATATTATGCCTGACTTTTTTTCCCTGCTTGCAGTTATGCAAGCAGTTATGTATGATATCCAAATCAGATATTAGGAAATGGTTCCTACTTCATTTCTGACTAGGACTGATTAACTAATATAACAAGATTTTAGCATGACAAGGATATTTATAAGATTATGTGTCCAAAATGTTAGGTATCACATGATTTTATTACTACAGTGGAAGTTTGCTCCAGAACATATTGACCTTCACATTTCATGTGTTTAGTGGGGCAGTGTCTGCAAGTTGATTAATGCCATTGCCCATTAAAAAAGCAGTTGAAATGGTTGGAACTGACATTAAATAAATTAGGTGGAAAAACTTTGCACAGTGCAATTAAACTCAGAATAAATGTATTGGTAAATTCTGTTTTAATCACAAGTAAATAAAATCATTATATCTAATTATTAATTGAAATGTGTTTTCACCATGGGGTTTTGACAAGAGTCCAATCCTATTAATGTCACATCCAGCTATTGAAATCCCCACTTGTGAGTTGGTTAGCATATCAGAATCTTGGCTAGTGACAATACACAGTTATATACTTATGTATAGTGTACAGATTTCCTGATAAGAAATTGGGTATTTTACTCCCTGGTTTGAAACTAATTGCACTTTTAATAGTTTCATAAGGCATTTTGTGAAAACTGCCAAACACAATTTGTGATACTGAGTTTTTATCATCATAATGTTAATCATGCCTTTTGAAATGTATCAAATAGCTTATTGCTCTGTTTGAGTGAGTTTTTTCATGGTGAGTGAGTACCGGTACTGTCATTTCAACAGTGTTTACAGTACTGTCACAGTGGTGCTATCTTACCAAGGGGATGCAACTCACTTTTTGGAGTATGATAATAAGTATAAAATAATCAGGTGTAGAAAATATCGCACAACGTTGTGAAAGTCATATGAACCTTACAAAGATTTCATCCCAACTGCAGCAGAAAGTAGGTGTCCCTTTTTCTAGAGGCTGGTTCAGTGGGGGATATGGCACATGCCCCTGCCCCCCCCCCACAAATATGAGTGTATGGCTGAAATGATTCCTAGAGTAAGTTTTTGTTACAGTAAAATGGAAAGGCTTAAAATGCAGGAGCTTTCTGTAGATTTGCCCCCTGGGCCCCTTTGGGGGGCTTTGGTCCTCAGACCTCTTGCATACTTGTTTATGTCCCTCATCATACGCCCCAATATTTCTGGATCTGCCACTGTTTTTGACAGTGACAGTCTCATCAGTGTTAATGTGCTAAAGGGAAAATATTTGCTTTGGTATGTCTCAGTCAGTATTGTTCACTTTATTTATTACCTCTGTAAAATTTAAGTACAGTTGGCTTACCCGTACATGAGAAATGAGTCTTTATTAACGCATTTTCTCCAATACAAGATGTTCATCATTTTCTTGCAAAGAGTGCTATATTTTTACATGTAACAGCACTTCGAGTTATTGGCATGTTAGCACTGTGAAGTCTATTGAAGTTGATCAGATCACTGTGTGTGTGTGTGTGTGTGATAGTATTGCCAAGTGCAAGTAGGTGGATACACTACATTTTCAGTGGCAGATTATCAAATATGTTTGATAAAATAACAAACATGATGTAAACATGAATGGCTGTTACCTACAAATTTCATCTAATTCATGATGGATATGATCATTATAAAGTAAAGTCTTCCACATCATGTGAAGAACATATGAGACAATATCAATGGCACATTCTGGACTTATCAGTCTATTTTTGGAATGTGATTATTCTTAGATCCTAGGCCTATACAGACAACAGTAATATTATTTGTGTATTATTCCTGTATAACTTATCCTTTTCTAAATTTCTTTATTTTTTTAAAGTCACCAACATTTACTAGATTTCGATTGAGAAAAGTGTATCTTAATGGATTATGTACATGTTAGACCTGATGAAGAATTGCTTTACCACTTGTACAAATTTAGAATTATAGTTTGTTCTGTTTGTTTTTTCAGCACTTTTATACTCATTGTTGGTTATATCATACTGATGAAATGGGGTGCCTTTATTGGGACACTTGGATAGAGCCAACATGGCACAGCTCTATGATAATTAATGTTACAGTGTGGTGTGGTGATGGTTATCAATGTCTGGAGGATGATCAGCTTTGGTGTTATCGTCTGGATTGAGTGAATAATAAAAATATTTGAAACTAATAGATGGAATAAATGGAGATCTGAGCAGAGATATAGAAAAGAACAAACACAAGCTCTGATATGTAAAATATAAAAATTTGATCAGTTAAATAAACAAAATAAAATTGTACAAGACACATGAAGGATACACTTCTACTAGAAACTAATTACCAAAAGTTATAAAAAAATGCAATTAGCAGTTCTGTTTACACAAATATGACAAACTTCACCACAAAATTGAGTGAGCATTTCAAACTCAATTGTCCAGCATGTCTGCTTAATCTGATGACTGGTTATGGGTCACTCCAGATCCAACACCATTAATAGGTTGGGTTCAACCTTCTGGCTTCTCATGTGTACTTCCTACAATGGCCTCTGTCTCACATCCAGCCTCTTATGGGTCATTAACTGCAAGATGGGTTGTATTCCTTTTACATCTTCTCACAGAGCTATTTCCTTTTTTAAAATAGATAACTATGCAACCTAAATAGTTTGTTGGGTCTTCTTGGACTGAATATCATCTCCTCTCTCATTACATCAGATATCATCATATCATAATTCTAACAGCTACTAACCATTAATATGGTTTCAGGTCATAGCCTGGTATTCCATACCATATAAATTCTAGCTCAATTCTTTCCATAAACAAAACATAGTACAGGAGGATTAATGTATTTCTCTAACAGAACTATTTAACATCTCTAATTGATCTATTGCTTAGTCTGGTCTCACTCAAACATTCATCATACATTGAAGGTTTCAGATCAGAAACATCAAACAAGATATATTCGAGTAGTTTAAACATAAGCAAAGCAATCTCAGATCTTTGATCCATTCCATTTGGGCCAAACTATGTTTTATAGATAATGGAGGGAGAAATGGATGATGGTAAAGGATAACAAGAAAGTGGTAAAGGATAACAAGAAATTGAAAGGGATGTTCCTTTCTGTAAATTTTCTTCTTTAATAAATGCTGTTGTCAATACTTATTTAAGCATTTTTGTATGTATAAATTTTGTTTCAATTTTTTACAGATAATGAAGCAGCAATTTGCAAGACAGATGTCTTCAGGAGTAAGTATTAATCAGTCTTAAATTCAGAATTTTTCAAGGAGGTATGAATGTAGTATTCAGTGTTGTAAACCTAGACGAGTTCAGTATCTTTTTAAATCCTACCTTCAGTTCTCTTTGGTTCTTATTATTCTCTTCATCATTCAACTTACTGTGACTTTTTGTGATGGCAAGCTGACATAGAATGTATATTCTGTCCATTAATAACCTATGCCTATCTATTTGTGCATCATAATTTTCTTAGCAGTCATTACATTTTTGGCCATTTCAAGGAAATAAATAAAACATGCACATTTACTAGAAGCTGTGTTTCATCTATGCACATTTACTAGAAGTTGGGTTTCATATCACTTTTCATCAAAATATATTATGAATTATTGAGCTGAAACTTAAATCAAAATGTTGATTGATGATATTCACCTGAAAATAGGATTCACTCTTGTTCATAATACACACCAGATATGTAAATTTAAGTATTACAGAATTTGTTGTGCTAATGAGATTAAGTTTAGGATGGAAGGACAGATGGATAGATCATTGGACTTAAAGATTACTATACTCTAGAGAATGTGAATGTGAGGGTTTGCTTTAAAAACTCCTTTAATTTAGAAAATGTTGATTTTATCCTGAAAATATTGTTTTGTTTTGTTGAAAAGCTTTCCCAGAACTCCTTGAATTTTTTTCTGCAGAAATACAAAATGTGGATAATTGAATAAAATATGTTTTTATTCAGAATTTTTGTCAATTATATATTTCTTTAAAAATGATGTATAACATAATAAATGGAATAAAAATTTGATGCAGTGATAAGCAAAATGGCATATAATTTTGGTAAGAAAAAGTACTCACAAAAAGCCTTGAAAAGAAATCTTTATCTACCAAGTTCACTTTTAGGTAGCAGACTTCATATACTTCTTATATATACAGGTTTCAGTTCGTGTTAGATTTACATTCCATGGAAATAGATATCCCCATTTGGATCAGTCTTCTTTAAGTGTTGTTATTGACAGAAATAGTAACTTCAGTGTATTATTACATTACTTCTGTGTCATCTAGATTCATAACCAATACCTTAATTTTCCATAAAATATCTGATGGAGTAATGTTTAAAAACCATAATAATATAAATTTTAACACAATGGTGTGTCATTTTTTTCATGGACTTGATGGATAATTCATGCAGTTTTCACATTGCAGTGCCATGAAATTAAGATACCATTGCACAAACGTAACATAATTATTGAACTGGTTACATAAATAGAAATGCTGATGTCCTCTGCACACACGCACACATGCACACACATGCAACTATGAATTAATGAACTTAATAAATAGAGACATTTGCTACTTTTCAAATGAGAAACTATATTTGGAAACACTGATGTCCTCTGCATGCAAGCACACACACACACACACACACACACACACACACACATATGACTGTGTACTAATGGCATGCTTCATATGTATTTATTTTCACACACACACACACACACACACACACACACACACACACACACACACACACACACACACACACACACACACGACTGTGTACTAATGTCATGCTTCATATGTATTTATTTTCTTCATTAATTGAGAAAAATGAAACCAGTGAACTTGATCAGATTTGCTTGAAAGAATAGGCAAAATAATGTTTACCTTTATCCTATTCAGTAACATTTGTTTGAGAATAAGTAAAGAGCTTTATGATCCTTCATTGTGAATAATATCAGTATCTTTATAATGGATGTAAGGCATTATGATACATTGTGTTAATGTACAAAGATGACATGCAGTTTGATAAACTGAGTACCATATGCCTAACAGGGGCTTGAAGAACTGGGCAATATATCTTTTCAGTCTTTCCATCACCAGGTCGCATCTCCCTCAGCTTGGTGATAGAGTACTGCTTCATTTTCATCCTTTAGCACTTATGCCATGTTTAAGATATAAATAGTATTGTTGGAGTAGGGCTTTTGGATTATTTGGGGGAATATTGGTACTTATCTAGGTCAAAGCCTTCTGACCACTATAATTTTTCCCCAATAAGAATTTTTGCAGATGGGTGTGTAACAGTTTTGCAACTTTACTTTGGCATAGGCATCTCATAGTAGTGTTTCTTGGCAGACTCGCATGTGATGTTAGGATAAAGTCATGGGGGATACCCCAGGCAAGCCACTGTTATAATACCACTGTACACATCTCTGAGATTGTAAGATAAACTCCACTGGTGTGAGAGGTTCATGCAAAAGTACAGACATGTATATGATGCTAGTACTGCATGAGTATGATGCACGTTCTACATGAGTACATGCATAAGCAAATACATGGAATGGCACAAAATTCATGGGCAACATATTAACAATTCCTGTGCACACTGATGTCAAGATGATTGTTTCACAAGTGTACTGTTATGTCTATCTGTATTATGTATGTTAATTTTCATCATTATAGATGGAAAGGGTCATTTACTGAGTAATATTAAATCACTAATTCTTCATTTGTTGGTCTGGGTGCTTGATCTTGCCTTAAATGTAGTATTGGAGTAAAGTTGCATAATCAGCTTTGCTGACCATGTGGATTTGTTCATGAGTATTATTGTGCACACCAGCAAAGTCTCACCAATGCAACAAATATGGAACCTATTGTTACAGAAACAACCAGCTATGTCAGCACTTGAGAAAAAAGGAACAGATGATTGTAGTTTCTGATCCTGGTAAAATGTAAATATTCTCAAAATTTATTGCCAAAATTTGCAGTTAGACATGCTTTTCCCTTATATACCAGTATGCCTACTGCGATTCATCTAAGGCAACATGTGAGAGTATGGGATATGAACACTAGGTGGCAAGTGAAAAACTGTCTGTTAAGACTCTGTGGTCTTTAAGTTTCAGAAAAGAGCAAAACCCAGCAAGTTTTGTAAAATTCAGCAAATAATTTCTTTGCTTAGAATACACAGTGAAGAAGAAAAAAGAAATTACATTATTGTTAATTAATTCCCAAATAGTCCAATGTTCTATCACAAGTCCAAACGTTTAGAGTATTCTGAATGAATTCCACTGGTGTTCTGAATTAATTCCACTTTGAATGTGATTATGTACCAATAACCTGGAATAGTGTTGATGTACTTACAGTCTTGATATATCACAATGATATAATCCAAAATGTCTCTTAATGAATTCACAATGATCCCAAAATAATGATTTAGTTTGAGAACTATCAGTGCGCACTTTGTAATTCCAATGAATAATTTAAATAAATAAGTCCTCTCAAATATTAACTGAACACAGCTAAAATTGATTCCTCTTAAGACTGATGTTAAGATATGAATGAGTAATTCTGATATAATCAACCTTAATATATACACCTAAGACACAATTTAAGGACCAGGAGGAGGGTCATCTTTACGGAAATGACCATCAAACTGTAAACAAAATTTGTTTTTAAAAAATTCCAAGGTCAGAATCAAGGCTGTATCTATAACTGAAACCTAGTAAACACGTTTACTCTACATGACATTAGGCATGTAGGCCCAAACTCCTACTCTCAATTATGAAGAAAGGTCGATCACACGATACAAATTAAACATTATTACATATAATCATAGACAAATCCCAGCACACAATACAAAGCAAATATACATAACATGCCATACTTGTAATGTTAGAATGTTTTCTCCAGAGGTGCCACAGTTGGCTATGAAGCAACTTTGCAGAATAGCAATGCAGTATCATGTCAAGACTCCACATGGGCCTAGCAGGCAGAAATGGCACAGGTGGTTGGTGATGACCAAGAACATCACTGTCACATCACAGCTGTCATTGCCACTGAGGCTTCAGTAAAAGCACAATGACTTCAAGTTCCTGAGTTTGAGTTATATAAACATTGTGGTGATTTATAAGATTATCAGGCAGATATCCTAATCGAATGTACAAGCCAGGTTTAAGTTGCTGTGAAACTTCTTTCAGAGATGTGTACTGGAATTATTTCAACATCACAGCACATAGGCACCTCCATTGTTAAGATGGAGATTGTTCTCCACATGTATTTGATTATGCTTTTTAACCATGACATTGATGATGCATTTAATATCATATGCCCATGGATTCATCATTGTTCTTGTGTGATCCTGAGTACAAAGACATGAATACCATTAATAAGGAAATTGACAAAGCTTCTGCAAAGATTCTACACACAGGTCATGATGGACTGCAAACAGATGCATGGAAGTTCAACTGCATACTTCCCCATTAAAGGCATTCTGAGACACAACCATTGATGTGTACAGATTCAACCACATGCACTACTTTTCATCACTGGGAATAGCTTGGGATGTGTTGCTGTCAAAACAAAGGTTGAGTTGGAGTTGTTGACAGACAAAGATCAGCACATATTTATTGAAAGAGGAATCTATGGCAACATTTCAATGGTGAGCCACAGCTATGTTCACGCAAACAATCCATAAGTTACGGATATGACCCATGCATTCCTAAAAGTTACCGTACATTATGTACCTAGATGATGTAGTCTAAGCCTTTTGGTGGGTTTCAGTGGATTGATCCAGCACATATTGCTGTGGAAAATTGCATATGTGAGTATAATAAAAACAGTGATACCCAGGTACTTTTGTTAAGTTGAATACTCGGATGAACTTCACTGTGGTTACAATGATTATTCGCTAGCACCAGAAGTGCCGTTGGTGTTGAATAATTGGCTGTTCTTATATCAGTGTGAAATCTTGGATTATTCTGGACCCAAGTTGACTGAATGCATGAAGCTTGTTTTGAACCTGAGAACAAAGAGCAACTATGTAGTAAACATAAACTGTCTGCAGTTATGTTTTTGATTGGATATGCTTGTATGCAAAAGTCCACCAAATGTTACACTTTCACCAGAGCTCATTGATGGTACCCTACATAAAACGAATACAAATCTACATACTGCAGTAACCAGATAGTTTGAGAAAGACTTTTTCAGACTTAACAAAAATTCTGTGTTCAGCAAGACTATAAAAAATTCACAAAAACAAATCAGAGTTGACCTCACCTGGCACAGTGAGGAAAATAAAATTTGCAGGCTTCTTGCTAACCCTCCATTCAAGTCCCAGATCTTTTATGATGGACCCATTGCTGTACAGATTACTAATGTACGATTTTGATTGCACCATTGGCCTAAGTGGTTAGAGCATATGCCTTGGATGCAGGAGGTCATGGATTTGAACCCCAGCTAAGTCATACCAAAGATTTTTAAAAATGGTATTAGCAGCTACCTCACTTGGTGCTTAGCATTAAGAGGTTAGTGTTAGGAGTGGTCAGCCAGGTGTCAGGATAATGTGACTGAGTGGGACATAATGCTACATATCTGCAGCATGATGATCTAGTCCTAGACATCACTATAAACTGCCACACTGCAGACATCATTTCAATATGACTAAAATTGTTAAAGCTATGTCAAAAATCTAAAACACACAAACACACACACACACACACACCTTATTATGATAAGATCATCTGTTGTATGGTGACAGCATTAAGATGCTTCACACTGACACACATATAATACATCACAATGGATGATGTGTGCACAGATATGACTGAATCAAATCTGAAAAATGAATTTGATACCAGCAAGTGTATCTGAAAGATCTTAAACTGTTTAGTAACACCCACAAGAAAGTTGTAGGAAAATTCAAGGATGAGTACTTGGGTAAACCAATCAAGGAATACATGGATCTGTGCCCCAAAAAGTACTTAGTTTTACTTTTTCTGTAGTGGCTTCAAAAGCATCAAAAAGGCAAAAGGAGTACCAAATATGATTGTGCAAAAGGATATTCTGCATGATATTTGGAGTGCCTGCAGCACCGACATGAATTTTCACACTCAGCAAATCATATCCAATCAAAGAAACATCAGATGGTTGAGTAATATTGCACTAAAGTAAGTTTGTCCTCACTTGACACCAAATGTTTAATTTTCCCTGATGGAATCACTACTTATGCACACGGGCATGCACAGAAAAAAAAATTGATATTTCCATGTCCTTGGGAATGGCATGTAATTCCTCTCGCACAAATGCTACCACAGAGCGGTCTCCTACAGGTGCCAAATGATAACATGCTGGTTGCCTCAGAGTATCAGTCTGGTCAGAGACTAGTACATCAACAGATCATACTAGGTCAGTAGCATGACATGTGGTGCCTTCAAACTCCCTTACTGAATGAAATTGTTTCTGAGTGGGTCTAACGGAGTTGGTTGTGAAATTATGTTAAAACTAATGGTGACAGTCTAATTGTCTCACCAGGTTTTAACTTAACTGTGCATGTGGTTTGATTGTTCAGCACTTTTTTGACTGATGGAAGCCATTTGTGAGAGGGCTCTGTCATCTGAGACCTCAGTAACAATTCCTGTGCATACTGATGTCAAGATGATTGTTTTACAAGGGTACTGTTATGTATATCTGTATTATGTATGTTAATTTTCATCATTATAGATGGAAAGATATAAATTCATTTACTGAGTAATATTAAATCACTAATTCTTCATAGTTGTGCATTTGTACTCTAGGTTGAGGTCATTTTGTTCAAGTACACACATTATAGTTTCAGGATAGGAGTAAACATATTTGTTACGTGTAGACTCGTACAAAAGTAACAAAAGAAAAGAGTGAAATCAACAAACTTTGTAAATTTAGCAAAATAATTTATTTCCCTAGAAAACAGGGTAAAAATATGAAATAGGACTTATGGTTTGTGAATATAATCCAAAACTTAATCCTAGAATGAAAAATATAAGTCCTATCACTAAACAGTTCTAATTGAATCCAAGTTCGAATCTCAATGAAGCTCCAATATAGAAGGCGATGATGTCCTCTATAACCAGTTTGTGTTGATGTGTCAGCAGTTCCTTGTTGAGTCACCAAGAATATAATTCCGGCTTTTGAATTCCAAATAATTTAGTGAATGTCTTTGTCCAAGAATTTCGTCGAAGAAGAGTATTTTCCAGGGTGAATAAATTATTTTAAATAAAAAACTCAACTCAAATGGCAACAACAGGAGTACCTTTCTGCCTGAAGGTATATTTTATGACTGAACAAATCCACTAGAAAATGTCTGTTTTAACCTGCGATTTTAGATCACATGATGGCTCATGTGGTCACTTAACTTGAACAGTGCAGTGAAAAAATGCCAATTTGCACGTAGACTAGAATAGCCCTATCTAAGAATCAGATTCCCACACTGGAAATAAATTTAAAAATAAAACTGTTTACAACTGACTAACACGTGGACTGAACATGACCTTGGCAATGACCAATCATTTTCACTCAGTGTTTGCAAAATAGAGTGATCACGCAAGGAAATTATGACCATGATTACAACCAATGGTTTTCACTGTGTGTTTATGAATCTCTGAACCAAGGTCAGCTAAAAATAAAATGTAACAATCGAACTGCGTTGTTATCAGGTCAAAACAGAAAACTGAACCTTCTGTAGAAAGGTCAAATCCAGTGAATAAAGTTATCATTACAATAACATAATGAAATAAAATAAAATAAAAGAGAATTTAAAACTAATACACAAGCAATTAAATTACATATATGTAACACTTCCCCCCATAAAGGAAAAGAAAGATTTATATAATAAAGCTTTCTTTTTACCATATGTAAATTATACATGAGGTAAAACAAAATTACATAAGAAGAACTCTTATGAATTATACAAAGTGTACATGAAATAATATTTCTATACACGGGAATGTGCATCTGCCATTAAATTATCTTTTCCCTTGATGTGCCTGATGTCAAGATTATATTCTTGTTAAAACAAACTCCACCTTAATAATCTTTGATTTTTATTTTTCATCTTTCAATGAAAGTAAGAGAGTTGTGGTCACTAAACACATCAACTGGAGAAGGAGCTGAACTAATGTAAACTTCAAAATGCTGTAATGGCAATATTAAATCCAAACTTTCCTTCTTGATTGTTGAGTAATTTCTTTGGTGCTTATTTAATTTCTTATAGAAATAGCACACTGGGTGATCAACACCATTTCTATCTTCTTGAATCAATACTGCTCCAACCCCAATATCACTTGCATCAACAGATAGTTTAAATGGTTGATTGAAATTTGGAGCTATAAGAACTGGTGCACTTTTAGGTATGGCATTTAACCTATCAAAAGCCTCCTGACATTTATCAGTGCAAAGAAACTTGTTTGTCTTGCTCAACAAGTTTGTCAGGGGTTCAGCAATATTAGAAAAATTGGAACAAAATTTCCGATAATATCCAGACATACCTAAAAATTGCATCAGTTGCTTTTTACTGACAGGCACAGGGAATTCAGAGACAGCTTTGACCTTAGCATCTATAGGTTTAACTTGTCCATGTCCCACAATATGTCCTAGAAAAGTTACACAAGCATAACAAAACTCACTTTTAGATAAATTGATCGTCAAACTTGCATCAGTGAGTCTGTCAAAGAATTTCCGAATCATTGCTAGATGTTCTTTCCAGGTGTTAATGTAGATGATGACATCATCGATGTAAGCATCACAGTTATCTAGACCAGAGGTAATCATATTCGTCAAACGTTGAAAAGTACTTGGGGAACCCTTCATCCCAAACGGCATTACTTTATATTGATAGAGTCCATCTGGAGTCACAAAAGCCGAAATTTCCTTTGCCCTTTCCGTTAGTGGAATTTGCCAATCCCTTTCAGAAGGTCAAATTTGGTGACATACTTGGTATTTCCAATTTTATCAATCAGTCATTGATTCATGGTAATGGAAATGAATCTGTTTTTGTCACAGTATTCACCTTCCTATAACAGTGCACATACGGAAAGTTTTATCCGGTTTTGGAACAAGTATACATGGTGAACTCAAGTAACTTTTACTGGGCTCTGTGAAATCATTCTCCAGCAAATATTGAATTTCCTTTTTCAAGTACCGTATTTCATGTATTTTTTCGTACCCTTTAATTTTTCGTACACAAATCCAGTTATCAAAATAATAATTATTTAAATGTATCATAATTTTTCGTACATATCACTTTGTATTATTTGAAAAATTCATTAAATTATTGGACATAGAATTTCCACTAAGAAGATTTATGTTTGCAAAAATGATCGAAAATACCATATTCCCATTTTGTTTTTACAAAAATTAATGATTAATTGTTGGTGAGAAAATATAATGATTTATGCATAAGCATGGGCGCCAGCAGCATAGGTCAAGAGGGTCACGTGATCCCCCTGGAAATCATACTGCAATATATTCCGACAAGTTTAATCATGCAAATGAAGCTGAAAATATGTCACAAGATTGTGTTCAAAACGCTTAGTAAATATTAGCTTTAGTTTCAGACTGCTTACTGTACTAACTCTCCCAGCCGTGACTGACTGCCCTCCCACCTTTTGCAAAAGATCCTGTGAGCGCCCATGTGCATAAACTCTTATTGACATTACAATATCTTCTGGTGTTTATTAACAAATGAACAAAGGACTTCACAGACCATACCTTTAAATATTATCGTTAATTAGTTCTCCTTATTAAGTCCGTCACTGTAACAAAACACCATTTGCATTTTAAAACGAGTTCGAAAGCCCTTTGATGTTGTCTTATCCAACAAAAATTAACATCTCAGTACATGCTAAAGTGAAGACCACAGACCATTGGTCAACTAGTCTTATTGTTTCATTAGTCATACAAACATAAAATATAAAAACCTTCTCATTTTCCATCGTAAATTTGAAAGTCACGGACTCCGTTAAATTGATTTGTATATATACATATACTATCTTTTAAGTGCTTGTTCTCTTTTGACTTGGATATAATTAACATTTTATTGTAAATCTATTCTATGATATACCCCACTATTATCTTTATTGGCGAGTTCGAATAACAAGTAATGCATATGATCGCTTGTCCTTATAACATCTGCCATAAGGACAACGGCTTCAATAGCACATTGACAGACTTTCATTTCCGTAAAGCGAGCCTCATTTCCCTACTGGCAGCCTCGCTGATTTGACCTCTTCAGTCGATTCTTGCCCTCAGTCTGGTCTCAACTGGAATAACCAAAGCACTGAGCATGTTTAATTACCATGCAAATAACACTGTATAGCCATGTGGTTGCTGTGACAATGTACATCATAATTAAAACAAGAATGAACTGTTGATTTAACAGTGTTTATTCCTAATGGAATATAGTAGGGTCGTAGTACATGAGGATTATCCCACTCGTCAGGTAACTGAAAATAGTCTTTTTTTCTCTTTGCAAAAGCTATAAATAAAAACTATGCTGAATAAATACGGTCTTGTATACTGAAAAAATTTTGTTTGATTGATCTCTCTGGTGCACGTGCACACACACGCGCGCGCACATGTGCGCACTTACGCGCATTAACTTAAACGTTGATTTCAAGTTCTTTATTTTTTATTGCAATTTGATAATGAGATTATTGTTGCAGTAAAAATACAACCTGCACTTAATTTCTTGATGATGTGGGGTCGTATCATTGTGTACAATTTACCAATAAATAATAACCATAACTTATGCACATTTAAACCATCTTGATCATTTTGCCAATATTACACAACATAACAGCTACATATGTTCTAACTGCAGACAAGCTTGCACACTGAGACATAATCCTCTCCCTCTCTCTATCTCTCTCTCGTTCACTAATAACAACAGTACTTTTGATTTATTGTAATTAGGTTCTTGAATTGAGAACAGAATGAGACAGAAAATATATGTTTACTTTGTACGTTTGTACCGTAAGGTTGTCGAGTAGTGTGTGTACTGTAGAACTTGTTTTGGTACGATCCCTTTATTTTTTCGTGCACAGTCAGTACCACCAAATGATGATTATTTATTTTACATATAATTTTTCATACACTGAAATTAATAATTATTTTTTCATGTACGAAAAATTACATAAAATACGGTATTCTTGTTTGAGAGGGTTCATCCTGTATGGGAGTTGTTTCACAGGTTTAGAAGTTATAATTTCAACGTCATGAAAAATTGTGTTTGTCCTCATAGGAACATCTGGAAATAAGTGCTCATATTCAAATAATAGTTGTTTAAGTTCATTCCTTTCCTGTTGTTGCAAATGTAAAAGTTTCTGGTCCAGATTTTTCATAATTTCCAAATTCCGAAGATTTGTCGCTCTAAAATCAATAGTGTCCGATTTAATTCTTTCACTTAAATCCCCAGTTAGTGGGACAGGTACTAAATTAATTGCATGATTTACTTGGCTATCTCTTTCAATATACTCCTTTAACATGTTAATGTGGCAAAGTTGTTTTTGTTTTCGCCTCCCAGGAGTATTTATTTACTTTCTTTTCAATCATGTACGGACCATAATACTTGGCCTGAAGAGGATTTTATGGAATGGGCAAGAGAGCTAGAACTCTATCACCAGGGTGAAAACTCCTTTCCTTTGAGTTTTTATCATACCTTAATTTCATTTTTGACTGAGTGGAGTGCAGATTCGCTCTTGCGACCTCACAAGGCTTTGACAACTTTTATTTAAAATTAGATACATGATCAAGAAGATTAAGTTCAGTATCTTCATTAGAAGGAAGTTTCTCTTTCAACAACTTCAATGGTCCATGCACAGTGTGTCCAAAAACTAGTTCAAAGGAACTGAATCCTAAAGATTCTTGAACTGACTCCCTAACAGCAAACAAAAGTAAATGAATGCCTTTCATCCCAATCTTTACCCATATCAAAGCAATATGATCGAATCATATTTTTCAAAGTCTGATGAAATCTTTCTAAAGCCCCTTGGCTCTCAGGGTGATAGGCAGAAGATTTGAATTGTTGAATGCCTAATTCATACATAACTTGCTGGAAAATTTCAGACATAAAATTTGACCTTTGATCCGATTGGACAGATTTGGGAAGGCCAAATTGAGTAAAAAACTTTATCAAAGCTTTTATTATGGTTTTGGTTTTAATATTCCTCAAAGGAATTACCTCTGGGAATCTTGTTGACGCACACATAATGGTCAACAGATATTGGTAACCTGACTTGGTCTTAGGTAAGGGACCAACACAATTACCATTATTCTGCTAAATGGTTCGTCAAATGCAGGAATAGGTTGCAGATGAGCCTTAGGTATCTTCTGATTGGGTTTTCCTACCATTTTACAAGTATGACAAGATCTACAGTATTTACAAAGATCACTTTTGATTTTTGGCCAGTAAAAGTGAGTCAAGATCTTGTGATAAGTCTTATTAATCCCTAAATGACCAGCCAGAGCATTGTCATGGGCCAGACTAAGTATTTCCTGTCTGTAAGATTTTGGAACTTCAATTTGATAGTTCACTGACCACTCGTCACCAGCAGGTACCTCGGGAGGTCTCCATTTTCTCATAAGAATTCCATTTTTAATGAAATAACAGACAGGTACTTCAGTGGCTTCAGTTTCACTAATGGCCCTCTGAAACAAACAGGAGATCTCAGGATCTTTTTCCTGTTCGACGACAAATGATTGTCATTTGTCACCCTGATTAGATAAAAGAGAATGAGTAGTTAAAAAAGCATCACTGTGATCAATACCTTTTGATTGATCCAAACAAGGAGTGAAAGTGACCTCGTCTAAAGCCTGACCAATACATGTGTCAGCTAAAGGAATACTTTCCTTATCAAAATCATTCTCAAGAGCTTTCTTCACCATAGCTCTAGTAACTGCACAAGCTGGGTATAAATCAGGAAATTCTTTTTCAATAGGATCAACTTTCTGATCCAAAGAAGGCTTGTCAGTTACAAGTGGATTAACCACAACCTTGTCTCCAGCTAGGTCGTTGCCTAGTAACAAATGAATGCCCTCAATGGGTAAATTAGTCACTATACTGACTGTCACAGGTCCTGAAACTAAGTCTGATGACAAATTTACAGAATGGAGAGGAACATTTACAAAGCCGCACTCTACTCCCTGAATGAGAACACTCTCATTAGAAGAAGACTTCTCAGAAAAAGGCAAAGTACCTGATAATAAAAAGACTCTGAGAGGCTTCTGTATCCCTTCAAATGTTTATAGGGATAGGATTGGCCAAATCATCCAAGAGTGATATAGAACCCTTCAACATGAATGGTTCATAATTCTCCATAATAAAATCAGACTGGGGTTTATTAGACCCAACAAATGTATTGCTTTCAATACATGACCGTGGCCTTGACCTCTTAGAAATAAGAGCATTTGGGATAGATCTATCTTGATTCTGATGCTTATATTTCAATTTGAAGCAATCAGAAATAACGTGTTCTTTTTTCTTGCAATAGGTACACGTAGGAAGAGACAAGTATTTTGAATCAAGCTTAACTGAAGCTTGATTTTTAAAAGTTGTGCCAGATTGAGTTTTAGGAGGAGTTGTATTAGGCTGAAATACCTTTTTACCAGTAGACTGCTGAGTGAAAGACTTGCTTACAACAGGAACTTTATGAGTTAAGAAATACTCATCAGCAGCACGAGCAGCATCTTCCAAGGTTTCAATCTTATGCTCATAAAGATACATCCTAATGTCACTATGGACACAATTCCTAAACTCTTCAACTAACATGAGTTGTGTGAGACTTTTGTAATCTTTGTTAACCTTTCTAGAAGAGCACCACCTATCAAATTATTGTGCTTTTTTCCCATGTAAATTCGACATAGGTCTGGTCAGTTGATTTTCTAGAATTCCTGAATTTTTGCCGATAAGCCTCAGGGACTAACGCATAACCCTTTAAGATACAGTCATTAACCACATCATAGTCAGAACTTTGCTGTAGTGACAGTGAAATGTAAATATCATGAGCTCTGCCATTAAGTACACATTGTAATAATAGAGTCCAGTACTCCCTTGGCCACTTCAGATTCTCAGCAACTTTTTCAAAATAAGGAAAATAGCTGTCTACTTCTTTTTCCAGAAAAGGGGTTACTAACTTGATATTTTTGAAAACATCAAAAGTAGGGGAGTGCTCTCCTTTTGCCAGCTCTAATTCTTTTAACTGAATTTGAAATTCCCTTTCTTTATTTTCTCTTTGCATTTGCTTATCTAGTTATTCTTTCTCATATTGCATCTGTCTTACTTCCCTTTCTCTTTCCATTTGTATCTTTTCTATCTGAAAATGAACCTGTCTTGTCTCTAATTCCAACTTTTTTAGCTGGACTTCATTTTCAAAATTTCCAGCCACTCCTGGGAAAATTCAAAAAATTCTCTACTTTTGATGATACTGTGAAAAAAAGCCTGTTGATTCCACTAACAATTTCAAACAAAATATGAAATAGTACTTGGGATTTAAAATATTCTGAAAACTAGGGGAATTTAAATTTCAAAAAACAATTTTTAAAAAATATTTTAGCCAAAATTCATATATCCCAAGGACGAGAACCCCAATTTTCCTTTGTTATATGTAGGCTTGTACAAAAGTAACAAAAGAAAAGTGAAGTCAACAAGCTTTGTAAATTTAACAAAATAATTTATTTCCCTAGAAAACAAGGTAAAAATATGAAATAGGACTTACAGTTTATGAATATAATCCAAAAATTAATCCTAGAATTGAAAAATATAAGTCGTATCACTAAACAGTTCTAATTGAATCCAAATTCGAATCTCGATGAAGTTCCAATATGGAAAGCAATGACGTCCTCTATAACCAGTTTGTATTGATTTGTCAACAGTTCCTTGTTGAGTCACCAAGAATATAATTCCGGCATTTGAATTCCAAATAATTTAGTGAATGTCTTTGTCCAAGAATTTCATCGAAGAAGAGTCTTTTCCAGGGTGAATAAATTATTTTAAATAAAAAACTCAATTCAAATGGCAATAACAGGAATACCTTTCTGCCTGAAGGTATATTTTACGACTGAACAAATCCACTAGAAAATGTCTGTTTTAACCTGCGATTTTAGGTCACATGATGGCTCACGTGGTCACTTAACTTGAACAGTGCAGTAAAAAAATGCCAATTTGCATGTAGGTTAGAATAGCCCTATCTAAGAATCAGATTCCCACACTGGAAATAAATTTAAAAGTAAAACTGTTTACAACAGACTAACACGTGGGCTGAACATGACCTTGGTAATGACCAATCATTTTCATTCATTGTTTACAAAATAGAGTGATCACGCAAGGAAATTATGACCTTGATTATGACCAATGGTTTTCACTGTGTGTTTACGAATCTCTGAACCAAGGTCAGCTAAAAATAAAATGTAACAATCGAACTGCGTTGTTATCAGGTCAAAACAGAAAACCAAACCTTCTGTAGAAAGGTCAAATCCAGTGAATAAAGTTATCATTACAGTAATGTAATGAAATAAAAATAAAAGAGAATTTAAAACTAACACACAAGCAATTGAATTACATATACGTAACATATTATTGTGGCTTTTTTTTTACCTTGGAGGCTTTAGAAAAAATCTTATTGATGAATTGAATTTTGGTCATGATATTCCCCCAAGGAAGATCCTGATGTCCCAATTCCTGATTGGCTAGCTGCTAAAAAGCTGGAACTTGGTGACAAGTTGTGATTTCAAAACGATTGTTTGACCTTCTAAAATTGCATCTTAGTTTTTCATATAAGGGATAATTGACTGAAAATTATTTATTCCTAGCATAGTCATTCAGTCTTAGAGAGTCAGATTGTTGTGTGGATTTACTAATTTATTTCAGTTATTCGTTGGAATTACAAAGTACTGAGACATTCATATTTGGTAGCTGTATTGGAATTACTGTGAATTTATTTGAAGACATTTTGGATTATATTATATATATATCAAGACTGTTAGCACATGAAACTATTCCAAACTATTGGCACATCAGCATGATAGATTGAACTTCATTGGATTACCAATGGCATTTATTTGGTATACTTGATACTTTTGGACTTGTGGTAGAACTTTTAGAACTGTAGAGGATTTCATTCACAATACTGTTAGTTAATTTTAATTCTTCACTTTCTTTTTTATCGAAATAAATCATATATTCAATTTTACAAAACTTGATGGTTTTCACTCTTTCTGTTACTTATTAAGACCACAGAGCCGCAACAGTACAGTTAAAACACTCTACATAGCCTGGTCATGATGTAAGTTAACATGTACAACACAAACCCATACCTTATATTTTGTTAAAAACACAGCAATGGTTATGAGAGATTTTTTCTGTATTCACTTTCAAAAGCCATGGCCATGTTAGTGGTGAATGTGTATAAATATGTTGAAGCGCATCTGCTACACTTGTGAATCTGTAGACATCAGTAGCTCAGTATCTGCTGGCATCATCTGCAATTGTTAATGCTTACTTGCATGTGCATTCCCATATTTGATCATGCAAATGATCCATCTGATGAATTTCATCAGGTCTTTACTTGAAACTATCCATGGGAAATTTTTGTTTGAGCGGATAGGTAAATATGCCATAGTGCTTGGTTGGCTAACCAGACCGGATGCAAATTCCTGCTCAGCCATTTGAACCCATATTGGATCTGCACTGCTAGTTTTGTGCAGCATCACAAACATCATGAAGGCATAATTATATTATACAGCAATTAATATTTGACATGACATCACAAGAAAGGAAATTCTCCATCACTGACTGTACTCATCTACACAGGTAAATCCCAGACCATCCAATCACAGTGACATGTTTTCAAACTCAGTTTGCACACTGAGCATTGGCCTGGCTGGATCCAGGTAAAGGAAGTTGTTGTTGAATCTAATTATGAGATGGTTAACGTGGGATTACTTGTATGTGATTGCACAGTCAGCAGGTAGCCATCCATGTTATAATATACTCAAGGATTTTATGGAAGTGCTTCATTTGTCGAAGATGTCATTGTCCACTATTGATTTCCTTTCCACAATTGACAAAGCCCCTGCCATTGATGACCTTGACCTGGGCATGAATAATCTTGTTACACCACTCCCTCGATAACTCGATAACTCGCGAACCCGCTTATAACGCTGGGTCAGGCGTGGATCCCAATTTTTAAACCAGAAAATACCAAAAAATTGATCCCTATTGGTTGAACTTGAAGAAAATCGCGATCGAAATTGGTAACGGAAACTTGATATACCACTCGTTTTATCATCGAAAATGGTAGATAGGACCTGGAAATTTAATCAACATTATGAAATTACGACTTTTAATAAGAAGACATGTAATTTGTTACATTTTCTTTTCAAATGACGTTCTTAGGAAACCGCAATTAACAATATTCAAGGACATTGCGATCAATGAAAATGTCACTTACGCCAAGTGGAGGCAATACTTTAATAAATAAATACCAATTAAATAAATTTTTTTATCAATTGAAATTTGTGTTCTAGTTCTGTCTTTTAGTTCCTTTTAAGTGTAATCATTATAAATGCAATGTGTCCTCTTGTAATTAAGCGTAAAATGTGTCAATCTACTGTAACAGCTATGTCCGTGAGCGTTTCGCTGAGAACCTAATTAAGTATCCACCGTATTTTGATATCAGATTAGCGGAAGCATCTGTTGTATTTTTGCACTAAATAAAAAGACGGCCTCCTTTTCTATTATCAGGTTAATTACGTCTTTTGAATCAACTAAAGCAGGTGGAATTGAAAAAAATCAAAAGGCATACAAATCCTACATGCTTAAGAGCCAGCGGCAACGGTCGTATGTCGGGTAACTCATTTCAGTTGATCAATCGAACACTGTGATACATTTTATTGTGTACATATCTAATTAAACTACCTTAAAAATTACCTACTCAATCATAAATGTGATTAAAGATAGCAAGGCAGCCAAGCGAAATGAGTACTTCGTAAAATAATGAGCTTTGTTTCACAGATACGGACCGTTGTGGGAAAAACGAGTTTCAGAGAATTCTTGAATTCGCACATAGAGATATCCTTAAGCATGATAAGAAGTTTCACTATTACTTTTGCAATGAAATCATGGCATGAATATTTTACTAATTGAAAAAATAGAAAAATTGAGTTTTGACATAGACGATTGTCTGACAAAATAAATGTTACGTGTTTTTGATAAAAAGGAATCTTGTTTGGTAGTTTGTCAACAGTTAGTCTGGTTCCCTGCTACGTTCACTCCTAGTTTTGTGAAATACTATTACACAACACTCCGGGAACCAGACTAATCAACAAAACAAAAAGCTGTGATGTAATACACGAATTTCTCGCATACCGTGTTTGGTTGTTGAAACCAGTTGCAATCATGTTATTGATCTTTCAGATGTTGGACATTTTGAAAATAAATGTGATGTATAGATAATAATGAACAACTTCATCAGAAAAAGCGCTTTATTGACGATTTTTCTTGACTCGATTATAAAACAAGGATTCAGCCATTAAACAGCCCAGTTCCCCCTCCCCTTAACCCCAACCACACGGTTTTCTGGATGTCTAGCGGGTTTTTTAGAGATCCCTCGGTAACTCGCGGCCTCGCTTATAGTGCGGTCTGTGTTTTTGGACCCCAGTGTGCGCAAGTTATTGAGGGAGAGGTGTATGTACAACAGTGCTTGAATACTAAAACATCCCTATTAGAATATTTTCTCAATGTCAACACAAAAACAGAGACATGATCTATGTAACACAGCGAATCACACACATGCCTAAAGTGATCCAGGACAGCTGTAACATGTTAATAATTTAATGGCGTTGATGCACATGACCTTGCAAGCATTCGTTGGACCTTGTGTGTCACCATACACTCATGGAATGAGTTCTGGAATATGTTTGCATGAGTCACCCAGGAGCCACATAGTTTCCTTACTATTGAATAGAGTGGACATGCAGGGTCTAAGTATTAAGCCGGATTTGGACATAGCAGTTTAAATGACCATAATAAATATAATGTCAAAATCTGCCAGAGATACCATAGCAGAGTATGGGCAGCAACTCTGCAAAGCTGCTCATGAACATCTGGAATTGATTCATAACATTATAGCAATCCTCAAACATGTCAAATATATGTTATAGTCAAGACAAACTGCACAGGAAGATCTTACAGACAGCTTTGTACTGTTAATTAAACCAACAAAATAGATTCTAGCCTTGACTATGGAATCTGCCGAACAGGTGTAGAAAGTCACGGAAACCACTGTGGCAGTGATGGGAACAGAAAAAACTAGGTCCCATCTGTAAGATATCCAAATGTGCCAAGGATATCAAAGCAGCTATGAAACAAACCGTGGAGAATAAGTGATGGCAGGACTCCAAGAAGACATTGGAGAAATTGGAGAAACCATTGGTATGATCACAAAAAGGTCCTGTGTACTTGACAAAGACATCAGAGTAGCAGTTGAAAATCTTCCACTACCATCACCACCCATGTACAAGTCAGTAATGAAAACACCAGATATTTGAAAATCCCATATATGCCATTCTTAACATGTGCTGAAGTAGAAACAGACTGTGGTGAAAATACCATCAAAATCATTGAAACATGGCCAGGTGGGTATTCAGGGAGATTACTGGGTTTAAACAAGCATCTCATGAGCTGTGGGAATTTCATAATAAAATACTTGGTACTTATCAATCTGGAGACTTAGACAAAGGCAAAGTAATATTTTCAGAATTTATAGATAAAATAAAGGTGGGAAAATGTATGAAATGAGGTCCCAGTACTTAGTGTACCTGAATCTGGACCTTCATATTCTCATCAGACATCTGAACACTAACATGAACACACACACACACCCCTGTACAGTCACAAATTTATCAAACCCCAGCAGGGGTCAAGCTAGACTTAAATTTTAGGGAGAAGTGACTTCTCCTTTTGGTCAGAACAGGGAGAAGTGGGAGCTAAACAGGGAGAAGTGAGACCAAAGCAAGAAACACGATATATATAGATAGATAGATAGATAGATAGCTGCATTATCTTATTTTAATGATGTGCTCTATTTCTCAGTATGCTTTTAACAGTTTTAAGCAATGCCTTATTTTCAAGTTGAAAAATATGTGTTATATGTTAGTATCAACATATTTTGTACGCATATAAAATTTTTTATATTCATACCCATTCTATTCATACCTGTAGTATATGTGTGTTTGAACTGAAGTAAATGCAGTGTGTTTTGGCCTTATGACTTAAAAAGCACATCAGAAGCTATGCATTGTAATTAATTTTAACTGATAGCAGTAACAAGATTAGAGTCTTGTAACTGCGAGTTGGTAAAAATGCTTATTAAACTGCCACTTAATTATTTTATTTTCTACAAGTTTTGTGTAAAATTGCAGTCAAAAAGATTTCTCTCATTCTTTGAAACAGCCCCTAATACATGTACATAGGAATAAATGCACAAGTGACTTCAAACCATACTCTTCGTCCTGATTTCATTGTTCCCGTTAAAACATTACTGTAACTATTCATAGACAACACACTGAAGCACTAAAGTCGATATATAACTAAACTGGACCTTTTTTTCCCCCAACCGAAAATCCAAGAATTCGTGTTGCACAGCGCGAGTGCATCTATTTTTAGAAAGAGGGCTTTTCTTAATATAACTACTCACTTTCTTGCTTCGTTACAAAAATCATTAATAGGACTGCATATTTATGGTTGTATTATTTGCCTACCTACTGGTAATAACGATATGTATTGGTTAAATAGTATTTGCTTCATTACTATATATATTTTTGGTATTTTCACGAAAATTAATTACGGTAAGTCAGAAAACAACCTTGACTTTGCAGCATTGTTTCGAATTCCACAACAGAGATTCCCATGTTTCTGACCTACATTATTAAGTATTTAGGCTAAATCTCCAATCACATAATATTAAAACTTTGTTTTCATTATATTATATATTTTCCTGAACCTATTTGCCCAAAGCAGCAGAGAGGTTGAACCCTACAACTTTTGTAGAGACCTTATTTTTGAAAATTAAAGGTTCCTACGAAGGCTAAAAAAAGAAGTTTTTGCCTTAATAATGAAAACTTCTTTAATTGACCAGATTTTTTCACAATCTGGTCACATACGTATGTCATTCACCCTCTCTGCTGCTATAAATTAAACAGCCATTATAGATATTATCAATAATGAGTATCGGAGAACCACACTCAGCTAAATTAGCTCTACTGCTGCTATGATTTTTATCCAAAAATTGTATCAAGTCCGTTGCGATATCTTGACCTAGGATCATGTAAATTTATCGTTACAAAACCAAAGGGAGCAGCTTGTGCTTTTGAAAAGAAATTTTAAAATTTATTCATGTCCATGTCGCCTGAACACCAAGTATAATAAATATTCTGCAGCGTATGATTATCTACGCCATTAAACACAACCAAAATGTTACAGTTGTCTCTGATTACTTTTGGAATTTGTGTATATCTCTGTAACATAAATCACGTCTGTATTTTTATGTCTACCTCGTGAAAATATTCTAGCTGGATTTGATTGTTTGTCCAGCATAACATCATCATACACTACTAAATTATTAATAAATACATCCAGATCATTTACGGATGGCGCTTCATCAATATCAGTAATAAAGTCTATGACATTGTCTTCATGTAACGATTTTGCGTTTTCATTAAAATCTTTAAGTGCTTCGTAACATCGCTGATCATCTACAGATGGCGCAACTAAATATAATTTATCCCACTTCAGCCATCGCATTATTAGATTAAGCAGTAATTGCGTCTTCCCACTTCCAGATGGGCCTATTATAATCATTCTGATAGAATTCGGAAGCGCTGGATGGTGTTTTACTGGTTCTTGTTTTCGTGTCGCAGAAAAGTCAATTATATCCATATAATAAATAATATGAGTCTATATTGTGTTCGATGCAGAGCACCTACCGATACTACTGAATTAACGACAATAACAACAAAAAATAAAAGACGTGCACTTACAGGCAAGTGTGTGAAATGTGGTACCAAGAAATATAAATTTATTCCAACAAAGACAGGTGGGGGTGATATCGCTGCTTCGTTAGGAAAATTACCAGGAACTCCATGGGCTAAATATCCCGGTGAGAAACATTTACCCGGATATAATTATTGTGGTCCTGGAACTCGTCTCGATATCAGACTCGATGATCAAGATCAACCAAGACCCAGAGAGTATCCAGTAAATAAGATCGATCAAGCGTGTCACGTTCACGATGTCGCGTATAAAAGTAAGGATTTGCAACACCGACATCTTGCGGATGTGAAATTGATTCACGCGTTAAATTCTATACCTAATAAATCTCTCAGAGAAAAATTAGCTAGTTTTCTAGTAAAAACTGCTATGAAAGGTAAACTGGTGCTAGGGGCTGGCAATTAATTATATAACTATCATAATGGAATCTGTTTATTATTCCCCGAGAGGATTTTGGAGAGGTAAAGCAGCGATTAGTAAACTCGCCGAAGCAGCAAAAGTTTCACGTGATGTCGCTGCATCATGGTTAGCACGACAGGCAATATGGCAAATCTTCCTAAGTCCACCTAAAAGAATTCATTACGCGCATTTTGATGTTAGTGTCCCTAATGAAGTTCATCAAGCAGATATTTTGTTTTTACCACACGATACCATTAAAACACGTGGACGAAAATCACGCACGTACAAATACGCATTGACTGTCGTTGACATTGCGAGTAGATATAAAGAAGCGGAGCCGTTATCAACAAAAACAGCATCTGAAGTTGCATCTGCGTTTGAACGCATTTATCAACGTGGCGGTCTACGATGGCCACGGTTATTACAAGTTGATCCGGTAAAGAATTTCTTGGAGTAGTATCATCGTTGATGAAGAAACATAACGTTAAAATCAGACGAGGACATACTGAAATTCATCGTGATCAGGCAATCGTTGAACGATTTAATAGAACACTTGCCGAGCGGTTATTAGGATATCAATACGCAAAGGAAATATCTACTGACTTCAAAGATAGATCTCGTGAATGGGTTGCAAGATTACCGAGTGTGATAGCTGCGTTGAATAATGAAATTACTCGTGCAACTTCCATGAAACCTTCTAATGCGATCAAAAAAAATAAATATATACCCCAATGGCTACGGACGACATGAATCTTTCTCTCAACCAGTATTAGGTAACGTTACAGTTAGATATTTATATGAACCTGGCGAACTTGAAGGCGGTAAAAAAAGAGCAACCGATCCTATCTGGAGCGTGACTACACATAAAATTTCTAGCGTAGTTAGATCCACTGGAAGACCTGCCATATACAGACTAGATTCTACTGCCCCTCAGCGTGGATTTGTACGTGAACAATTACAAGTAATTCCTGCAGATACACAATTACCACCAAGCTCAATTTTGTAAACGTCCAGAGCCTCGACGTCGATTACACTCAAGACAAGTCAGCATTACATTTTCACGTGTATGACCAAGATCACTATTAATTCTGTCTACGGTAAATTATCTTGGATTCGAACACTGCCATAACATATTACAGTTGCAACTTGCGCAATGATTATTTTGTAGTTGTTTTAGTGTTATAATAAATTCAATATCAATATCAAAATCACGTTTATTTTTTTTTGTCACATTGTTTATAACCAGCTAATTTTTTCTTTATTACAACATCGTCATTAGTAATTTCCTCAGTTATCACGTAATCTATAATAACCCTATGTAGTTGAGTTATTCTTCTAACACGAGATACTGCAAGATAAACTAAGTTTGACCATTCGATACGATCATCTACAATCCAGATATTTGTATCAGAGAAAGTTAATCTCTGTGACGAATGAATCGTTACAGCGTATCCTAACAGCCACGGTGATTTTTCCATGTTCAATGCGCTCTCAATAACATCACAGGCAACCAAAACAATGTCATTCAGTACAAGATTTTGTACTCGGATATTTTCAGCGTCTCCACCTGGTATTTCAACTTCAATATTCTGTCGTCGAGTATCTGCTGGGCGATAGCACAAAGGTACAGGTAACGTTGGAAACTTTTCTTTATGTAACGTAAATAATTTATCTTGTAAGTTCATCACGAACTATCTTTCTACTCGCGACTATTAAATCAGCGGGATTCCATGAAGTCCAAAATTCATTCATAGAAGTCTCTGGAATTACTTTACGCATTATCTCACATTGTATTTTATCTGGTTGTAGTCTGATTAATCTTTTAAATTTCTTCAGCGGTTCATCGATAGCTCTATGGTCATCATTTATTTCTTCATAATAATTTACGTTATTCTTCAGCCATTCATGTGGAGACTCTCCAACAAAAGGTGGTGGTTGACCATGATCGCCGCACATAATCACAGCAGTATTCTTTGTCAATAACCATTCAAGAAATGTTTTTAGTGTTTCTAACGACACCGTGCATATCTCGTCCCATATAATATATTTAGGTATATATTTTTCACGCATCCGCGATGGAGTCCACGTGTCTCCGCACCATCTAAAGAAACTGTGATATGTACATGATTTTACTCCTCGTTCTTTTATTTCTCTAGCAAGTTTATGTGTAGGTGTCAAAACAATTATATCTGATGTATTATTTATAAATAAATTAATTACACGAGTTGTTTTACCTGACCCTCCACACCCATTAAGATAAACGGTTTTATGTCTAGATACAGGATCGTACACAGATGGTGCAGATGACTTTGATGTTTGATTATTATTTCTGTAATATGTCTCCACAATTTCAACATCTGCAGATTCAGAATAACTAAATATATTTTCTTGTTTTATTCTCCACGTCCCCCATTCACCATTACCGAGTTTTAATAAATCTTTATATTTTTATGTACATAAAATGAATCCGTAGCGACTCTGACAGCGTGATGAGGAAATTTATTTATCATCGATAGTAGGTTTATCGAAACATAAGCTAACATCGAAGATCTTAAATGAATAAATTGTGGTGAGTCGCCATCAAGGTAGCTCACAATGGTACCTAGTTTTGTTCCATCTGATAAATAAGCATTACATCGGTTTATAAACGTATTTTTCTCAGTTGTATCAGCGATTATAAAATCTAGTTCAGCGTCGTCCATAATCAATCTTTTACACGCTCGTTTATAATCGTATGAATCACCTTGAGTAAATTTACCGATTATCTTTCTACCGAGATCTTTTGTAAATTTCTCATCGTATTCGTTTCTGCATTTATTTATTTTAATAATATGATCTTCATCAATATCAGGGAATTTTTTTCTGGTATCATCAATATTAAATCTGTTCGGTTCTGGTAACCAAACTTGTTTCTGTGAATTATACGATATAATCGCTTCAGTTACTCTCAACGATATTAAAAATCCAGCATCAAGCATATATCGCAATAGTACTATCGGAACCCAATATTTTTCTGAAAAATGTCTTCCGAACCAAATATAAGTAATCGCATGGAGATCTTCTCTAAACTCGAATGATTCTACATGAGCAAATCCTGTTAAGTCAAAATCTGGTAAGGGTCCGTTTATTGCAACCCTGGTCATGTCATGTGTAGGATGTCCGAATCTCTTAAAATATTTAGAACATACCCCATATCCAAGAAAACTCCCAGGATAACATGCAGCCATATCAACTGAGATAACATCATTATAATCGTATTTGGTGTTCCATAACCCACCGTGACCATATTCTATACAACTTTTCTTGACATCTTCAAGGAATTCCGATCGTGTCGTTTTCCATGAATTTTTTTCCTGAGCGAAATGGGCAGCAACCGATGGTACGGTAAAGCAGTTATTCAGTAATTGTCCAACTATGACATCATCAGAGGTATATTTTAATGCAAGATGTTCCATTTCTTCATGAAGAAATTCTGTACGATAAATATCACCGTTAGGCCGTACAAACTGATCGTAATGATCATATTCCGAACTCTGAAATAACCAAACAGACACAGGGTCGCTTTTACTGATATTTTTAATAAAATCAAATATATCACCGTTATAAAACTTAACTTTTCTATCTCGTGGAAATATCGTTACAGCATTAGTCCATGCATGTGCATTATGATCAACGATTGTTATAGGGTTTCCATTTTTATATATTTTGGTTCGTATAATATCTCTCCGGTTAGTGTTTTTACTGTTATTGGAAATCTTAATAACTTTTCTAGTTCAGCAACATCCTTAATAGATGCACCAGCATCTTTAACGGACTCTGCCCATTTGTTTATTTTTTTATGTCTTAAATCAGTTAAGCCATTACCACGTACCGCATTTGTAAAATGTTCTGTAACTCGTTCAGCTACGCAGTTTATTCTTGATATTTTCATCGGTTTCAGATCCGCAATATTAGGTTTATCATTCAGCGGAAATATTCCATATACAACTGCAGTTGCTGGATAACTCTGTATATAGTAGGGTTTATCAATGCCAGTAAGTATTCCGGGCTTAGATTTATTACTTAAAAGAACAATATTACCCCCGGACTGCACACGGACTGGATCACGCTTATCACGAATAATCCAAATATCTTCTTCTGTATTTACAATAAATTTTATTAAAATAAAATATTTTTGATTATCAAGGTGATTAATAATTACTTTTCCTCGTTTGTCATTCATCATATTAGTAACATTTCCAACTCTGAATGTTGACTATGCATGAACTGCACCATCGTCACGAAATTCCTTTTTTGCTTCACGAATACGTTCGGTTACCATTAATGCCAGATCCTGCATCGAAGTACTGAGTTTATATTCTGATAGTCTGTCAAGGTCAAATCTAGCAGGGGAAGGTTCAATAACGGATAATTCCTCCATATTATAATTAGAGCAAGTATATATTTAATTGAACATTAATCTTTTGTATATGATTGAAACACAAAATAAATGTGCTTGGCTCAAAATTGGATATACTTCTACTTGTAATAAATCATGCGTGAATGAATATTGTAGTTATCATATGCAATGTGTCAGAAATGGAAGTCTAGGACCAAAACCGTGTATTGTGTGTAGTGCTGGAGTGCGAGGAAAAACTCAATTGTGCGCGCAATGTGGCGGAAAAAAATAGAGAGAACTAAAACGATATTATGACAAAAAAAATAACGCTGACTCTCCTATAAAAACCGAAGAAGATTATTTGGCTAGATTTTCAAAAAACAATGATTTAAACAAATAGTATTATTTATAAATGGAACAAAATGAGTTTGTGTCACATCCAATCCTTACTAATTATGAAGCATCTCGAGAAGGTGTGATTAGAAACTGCAGATTGAAAAAACCAGTAGGTAGTATTAATAATACTGGTTATCTTAGATTTACTGCTAATGGCAAGAAAAAAAGATATTTATCTCATATATTTACCTACGAGTGTTATTTTGGAATGATCAAGGATGGGTATGTGGTGGATCACATCAACGGCAATAAGCTTGACAATTCGATTTCTAATTTACGAGTTACTACACAGAGTCAAAATTGTAAATCCGAAAACACAGGAAGGTGTAAATTATACAGAAAGAGAGCTATTAAATCAGTGAATACAGAGACTGGGGAAGAAATTAGTTTTGAATCAATTAATTCTGCTGGCAAATATTTTGACATAGTACCACGATCGGTACAATTTGTCGCAGAAAATATACAAAAATCTTCCTTTTCCAAAAGATTTACACAAAAAATAAATTTTCAATACGTTTAGTCTACCGTATTTTTAATGATTACCTACTGAAACATGGTTGGGATATAATATAAGGTATCCATGAGAGATACCTACGTTAATTTTCCCAAGGATTTTGTTTAGCCATAATTACAGTCACTGACTCTGTCAGGGGTTCACCTTCACCGCTCTCAGCGTCATTATCATTTTTTACAGAATCAGATAGCATAATCTTTCTTAATTGCATTACACAATTATCCACAATCTTTTTTCTTTCGTATTCGTGAGACAGTTCGGATTTAATATTTTCGATAGAACGTGCAAGAGGTGTAAATAGCTTTACTTGATTGTCGTTTACCATGGCTAGTGATTCAAGCATGGATTGATAAATTAATTTTATAAATCTGTAGTTTGAAGATAGTGTATATTTATTATCAAATTTTCTTTGTTGCAGTAATTCAAAATCGCACATGATTTTCTGAGGGTCGAGATTATCAGATATTTTTATTCCGTTATGTTTTAGTGTTTTAATAGCAGAAATAATATCATTGATGTTTTCATGGTTCATTATATATATATATATATATATATATATTTTTATATTTAATATAAAAATAAACAAAAATATACAGCGCGGGGTGACATTCGGTCTACCATTCCATAGTTGTATCAGATAAACCTAATGAGGTTCCGAATCTTTGTTTAGATATTTACCCCCCAAGAGACCCCTAAATATCCGTAACCGAAACTTTAGAGGCTCAGAGGGTTGTCTGTACGTGTAGGTCTTATTTTGTGACCAATCAGATTCTGTTTATTGTTGCCTTACAAGAATTCCTAGATATCCGTAACCGAAACTCTAAGAACTCAAAGGCTGATTGGTCTTTGTGACCTGGAATCTCATTAGGTTTGTTTTTAGTTTGCGATTGTGTCTTTTGGAATGGCCCCTGTGTGGGGTACCCCTTTAGTGAAGTCACAAGGTCACGACCTCATATCACCCCCCGCTGTATATTTTGATGAGATGATATGATGATGAGATGATATGATGATGATGAAATGCCGTCTTCACGCCAGCACACCAACCCATAACGATCAACCAATGGGTTATTCAAAAAAGTGAATCCACCACGTGTTGACGTAGTGGATTGGTGTACTCTGAAGACGGGGTGGCTGGAGCCCCCAATAAATTATAAATTTTGGCATAAAATCGCCCCCCGCAGATAATTTATCCTTCTTGGGTTTCGAACCATGACCCTCCGGATGAGAGTTTCTACGCGCTATCAACTGAGCTATCGGACCTTGTTATAAATACATATTGAAAAAGTTAGTATGTGTTTACCAATGTGTCAGTCATATCGTTATTCCTAAAAAACTACAATATTCTTAACAAAAACCACATTTTTCTGTCTAAAATGAGATTTTATATTTCTAGTTTCCAAAATATATATAATTCTGTATAACACTGAGTCTATGCGTGGGCCGTAACGGCGGATATTGATTTAGTTATAATATATAGCGGTCTTAAAATAACTTTACGCACAGTTGCTATGGAATAATCAATATGCAGCCACAGCTTTCTAGATTTCATTGTGTAAGGATTTTATGTAAACAAAAGAATAAACATCCGGATATTGTTATAATAAAAACGCTCTATGAGCGTACATACAGGTTTATATTTAGAGATTCGTTCCTCGTGTCCAAAATGTTCCCTGCCTGGTCAGTGAGTTTGAAATTTATTCTTGTCAGAAATGGATTATGAACTCGCAGGTAAACGGGATTAATTGGTTCAATTACGATTAACCACCCTGGTGGATCTTTAGGGCTAAAACTGAATAATATGTACCCTTGCTCCGCAGTGCCACTGCGGTGGCTAGATTTAGAAAGATCTACCTGATAGCTACCTTCAATAACATCACATACCAGATTGACTGCAATTGTTGTTGTTATGTTTACAATGCCTGGTGATATATGTCTACCGGCACCAAAGGGATTGTTATTGTGTTTTAGTATAACCGGTGGTGGGGCTATTTGTTTCCACGATTCAATTACTCCCGGATAATATTTTTCAATAAGATCATTTAGTGATTTCTTCATTTCAGCGATATTTAAATCTGGTATAACAAATGTTTGTAAATCTTTTTCTGTTATTTTATAATGATTAAGAAATACTTGCATTAATGTTGGACTTGTGTAAATACTATCGATTTTTATTCGTAGTGATTATAATACTTCGATTGACGATGTATAAATCGAATAAGATACCATTTAAATGTTTTATTGACTCGATTATTTGCTGCTTTACACTTTCATTATAATGTTGTGATAATGAAATAAGTAAATTTCTTAAATCATTAAACGTTTTATCGTATTCAGGTTTAAGAGTATTTAAAAAATCCTTAAAAAATTTTTCATCAATAATATTTCGTTGCCTCCCTTCTGGCGTAATGATAATATTAAATACTGATCTAGTCATCTTGGGAATTCTTTTACCGTCAAAATCGATAAAGTAGTATATATTATTGTTTGAATCAGATTCAAATAATATATATCTCCATGGATATTTATTTCGATATTCTGGATTTTTAATGAATTTTTCTTCACTCGTTTTAAACTCATTTTTAGTTGGTTCTGAAACTCTATTATAAACAGGTGCGACATCAGGCCATCCTAACACTGATCTAATCGAACTCTGATAAATATCTACGAGGTAATCAGGAGAATTTATTTCAATCGCCGCTGATAGTGTTGGTTCGTGAACAGTAATCGCTATTTTAGATTCTTTCCCTGTGATAGATTTAATTCTGCGTTGGAATTCATCATTAATCTGTTCTATTTGATAACTGCCCGTTGAAATTCCAACAACTTGCCAATCAGGTGTTCCATCCGGTTTATTTTTATTCGCAAATGCCAGTGAATTATTTGGCTGTTGTCCACCAAACGGTTTTGATCTAATATTAGGCCAACTATAATAAACTCGTAATTGCGCTAACGCTATTTCCTTTGCTGGAATTGCGTTTGGAAAATTAACGCTAAATTCAGGATTGGTTGAACTTAATGATATCATAGTAGTTTTTGACGGCGTTGTATTAGCTACGATCTGCTGAAGTAATTGCGACTCTGACATTATTATTATCGTTATTATTTAATTCTCCATCTTTCCGTCACTAGAGAACGCATCGCGTTCCACTATGAACGCTTCATCGTAGGTTTTCATTATCGTTACGAACTCCTCATCGGATATTTTACCATCACTGAGATACGCTGAAATATACGAGCATAATTTAGTGTATGCGGCTGTTGCTGTGTGTAATTTCATCACGTACTCGTTTAGTTTATCATTCGTACACGTAGATATTTTCTTAGCGATAATACTGAAAATACCTGCACATGTTGTTGTCGTTGAAACTATAATCGTTACAACTGCAGGCGCTGTCATCGTTATTGTTGATAGTAATAATCCAGTTCCAGCAATAACAGCAGAAACCGAGTATACCATTATATCAATAACGACCATACGACGACGATATTTTTTTACCTTATCGTGTAATCGTCGATGATATTTTTTAGTTTAGTTTGACACTCACATACTTGAGTGTATCTGTGACGTTGAACGTCGATAAATGATTCTTGATTCATTATACTTATTTAAATAACTAATTCGGGAGTTTCAGTTACAAACTCAATACACCACCAATAAGTCGCTGCGGTTAACTTTTTATCATTCGCTATTAGCATAAACGTTTCTTCAGTATCTTTATTTAACACTGTAGACACAATTCCAGAAAAATCATCGGTTGAATGACGCCATGGAAATGTGGTAAATATAGTAAATTTTTCAGCACAAAATATAGATAATCTGTATACACCAGTAACCTCTGCAGTGTGTTTAAAAGTGTTATTTTCCGGTGTCCATGTTGCCTTTCCTGATGCGACTGTGTACACGATATTAATGATCTGCTTGTGAGGAATTTTAACGAGATTAGTTTTTGAATAATGTTAGGAATACCACTAATGATATCGTTGAGTCTTGCGTTAATGTCAGCGAGATTAATAATAACAGTTGGTGGAGTTCCAAAAAATTCGTTAATAGATCTGTTTACATTTCTACGAAAATTTAGAAATGTTTGTATGTGATTATTAAATTCAGTTCTAAATGAAGCAATTCCATCGTTGATAATCGTTAATGAAGTAGTTATTGGAATTTCCCTATCGTCGACGTATTTCTTCGTTGCAGCGTCAAAATCTGTTTCTGGTGTTCTGAGATTATTAATACCATTACTATTCATGTTGAGAAATGCACGCATTATACCACCACGCACTGACACGTACTTGGACTCTTGATCATCGACGTATTTTTTTGTTGCTGCGTCTGTATCTGCGATTGGATCTCCAAGATACGTAATTTTTCTTCCTGACATAATAATGTCACCGGTAAATACATCACCAGTTTTCTTAACGTAATCGTTAACCGACTTACCGGAATCCTGTATTTTACCTTGATCAGTGAAAGTAACGACATTATTAACAACCGCGTTGGGAATTCGTACAAGAACATCTAGTAGTTGTATATTACTCGTTTTTAATCGTCCTTGTTTGTCCTTAAAAACGACGACTTCATTTTGATCCACACTTGTTATATTTAATAAATCATCGATTTCATTTCTGAGCTGATCAAGAGTTGCATATTTAGATAAATCGACCTTCTTCTTATCTTTGCGAGTAGATCTTCCATAAATATCTACCATTATATTTACTGATATCAGTTTAAGTGTTATGACGTAGTGTAGTGAACGCGTGTACGACTTTATGAGGCGGTGCTGTTGATTTTGATACAGCATCAAGCATAGCGAGGGTTTCACGACCGCATATTGGAGAATCAGTTATTTTTTGTGTCGGTAGCGTTGAATACCAGATTGGAGCAGTATTATTGCTAACGTAATAAAGAAATTCTTTTGGTGGTGCTAATCCATACGAATCGAAATAAATAATTCCACGTGGATCAATTGCATATGCGACCCAGTGCGTGCCTGGGCCAGAATTTTTATCGAGATTAATGATACCGGTTTCATGTTGCATTGCAACGGTAGGTAATTGATCGCGCATAAAAACACCTCTGAAATTTTTTATTTTAAATTGCTTAGCAGAATTAAGTAAATCAAAATTGGACATGGGTGTTATTAGTAAACTGTCCCTGGTAATCTTAGACCCTTTCCGTACCAGTGTGGGGTCCCTGGTAATCTTAAACCTCTTCCCTTTTTTTTGATTCCTTGTCCGGTTGCTTTCTTTAACGCCATTCCAGCAGCTGTTCCAACAGCGCCTAGCGCAGCTGCCTTTGCAACAGCTGGTGCTGCAGCTGCTATTAATGCTGGTATTGCTGCGAGAAGCGGAAATATACCACTCGTTTTAGCGATGTCTTTAATAACCGCTGCGGAAAGATCAAGTCGTACACCAGTCTTTAATCGTTTGGCTTTATTAAAGTGATTATACTGACGTTCAGTCAGCGATAGCTTATTCGGACCACCCGCGATTTGTTCTTTTTTTAATGATATTTTTACCGCACGATTATTTTTTGATGATGATTGTAGCTTTTTAATCTGACCAGGAGTCAGACTCACATTAACGTGATGATATGACATTATTAATATTATGAACGATCTAATTACATATTTTCCACTGGAGCATCAATAACTCTCATTCGTCCACCAACACCTTCGAGTAACATCGATTTATCGCTGAGTATAACAGCAATTGCTCTGTAATTTACAATAACTCCTCGAATCACACGAGCTCGAAAATGAATATCTACAACAGATTGTCTTGTTAAATCTAAATGTTCTAGTGAAAAGTAATAAATCGGATACAGCGATGTAAAATCTAACTGAGATATTTGTAAACCAGTATCAATATTTTGATCACGTCCCATGAACGACATAAGACGATGATATGCACGTGCTGCATGATTTTGATCGAAATTCAGTAATATATCCTCGGATGGTTCTTGATGTCCATTAATCCTTAATGAAACTTCAGAAACACCGAGTTTGTCAAATATCATATTACTTTGTGTCTGATTATTTACTCGTGCAGTATTTTGAAGCGCAATAAATATATGTCGCGGTGCAGAAACACCTTGCTGAGAAGCTATTTGCCATGTGAATAGACCATTAATTGCACTCTGAACAACATCTGTGGTCATCGTTAACCATGATAACGTTGATTTACCACCTTGACTCAAAAAAGATAGTAACCGATCTTCTTCAGATATTGTTGGAGTCATCACTGGCATCCACAGGGAAAGTTTGGTCAGTATTACTTTACCATGAAGTGCCGCAGTTGCAGCCTCTATAGCAACAGGATTAGCACCCTCTCCCATAACGTGCCACATTGCATCATTATCATCGCCTTTTCGTACAAGTACAACCGTATGTTTGGCTCCAAAAATAACTTTTCTAACATTTCTACAGAATCCAAAGATGTGTGACAGTGGAATCACACAAGAAAATGATTTTCTATTACCCTTTAACATTGCTCGACGTGCTGTAAATCCTAAGTTGAAATCTGGATTAATACTGTGCAATAACGGAAAATCAGCAGCAGGCCGGTCTATCCTTCCAGCTGGTTGTGGATCTAATGCAGTAGCACGTGCTGTTTGTACTAAATTGTGTTGCCTACTGTCAGGGTGGTCAGAAGTATCTTTTGAGAACATCATTGATGGACCAGCTGATCTTGAGTAATCGTCGCTGTATCTCGCAAGACCAAGTATTGTTGTAGCAACATCAATGTCTTTCTGAATCGATTCAATATTTTTTCCGTCAATCATGTACGTTGCGCTATCAAATAACGCCATAATACCATTATTAACAAAACCAGTTATATCCCCAGCGGCGTATTCGGTATTATCTGTCTTTATAATTTCACCTTCGACTTCAATAAATGCTTCAGCGGGTAGGAAATATCTACTTGTATCCTGAACCTGTAGTTCGATTCGTCCACGCTGATCTGGAATTCGGGCGTCATAAGAATAATATTGATAATCGCGCACAGACTCATCTTTGAGAACTGGTGCATCCATGTCAAACGCGGTGTTAGAAATACGCTTGAACATCTTTATTATTATCGTCTTCGTCTAACTCGAAGACCACTTCCTGCTATCAGACTAGCGGTTATATTTTTTTCCTTCTCAGACATCGGGATATCAGCTAACTCCGCTAGTTTTTGATTAGCGGCTTGATTTATTATTTTACTTACGCTTGCGGGCATCACTTCAGTGCTAGGTAATTTCACAGGTCGTACCGGTCTGCGTATTAATCGTGATAGTCTATCTTTAATTGCTGAAAACGCTTAGCTAGCGAGATTACCAACAGCGCCTATACTTTTTTCACGAACAACATCAATAGCTTTCATTCCTAGTTGCTTTGCAATCGGTGTTGCTTTTGGGGCTATTCTTGTAAACAGACCCTGAACAACATCACCTAGTCCATCTCCGTAGGTTGCTCTGTATACAGGTAATCGAGAGTTTATTACCCTGACCATGGTAGGTCCACGTTGAGTACCATGCACGATCATTTTATTATTAATTGTTTTTGTCACTAATTACATACTTAATCACTATAATAATCATCGGCGATTTCATTAATAAGAGACCGATATACATTAATATCCATGATGCCGCCACTAAATAATCGTTTACAAATATCAGCTGCTTCATTAATGATTTCTGGGGAATTATTACCAGCTCTTTTTCCTCCGATGAGAATTTCTAATCGATCGACATCAGCAAGGATATTATTGGGACAAGTAATAAGACCACTTCCTAAACCACTTCCAGTTGCTCCGGGAGCGTCTTGAAATACTTCTTCTTCCTCTTCTCTTGGTTGTTGTGATGATGGTAATCTGATTTGTGGTGATGGTGGTAATTCTGAGTAATCACGAAATAATTGTTTAAATGGTTTTGGTATTTTTTGTTGTTGTTGTTGTTGTAAATCTCGTACTTTTCGTTCTATTTTAGAAACCGGTGTTAATATCGGTGATAATTCAAATTGTGGTGGTGGTGATAATCGTTTCATCGTTTCTTGTTCTTGTTTTCTTAATTGTTTTAATTTTTTAATTTCATTACTATAAATCTGATATGATTGATCATCATTTCTAGCTTGTTGAACATTCATGCGTATGTGATATAAATATTTTTGCCATTGATCAAAGTTTTTAATATATTTATCGTATTTAGGTTTCATTAATTTACCTCTTTGACTAAAATTATCCGTAGCAAATTCAGCCAATTTTTTTAGGTTTTCAATATTGTTAATTGTTTTAATAGTTACTTTATCAAATTTATTTATCAATTCAGCATTAATTATAGGATATAGTTCAGCACCTTCTGCTTCATCATCTTCTGCTTCAGCACCTTCTGCTTCATCATCTTCTGCTTCAGCACCTTCTGCTTCATCATCTTCTGCTTCAGCACCTTCAGGTATTTTCGGAACTGGCATCGCAGCAGCTATTTCGGCTGGAAGTTCACGTAAAATTTCTTTTGTCTTTTTTGTTCTTCTTGCTATTTTTCCAGTTTCTTCAGCGGTTTTCTCTAACACAGGTTGAATACCTTTAGTGGTCTCAGTGATAGGTTTAAATAATTTTTTGTATCCTCTTCAAATTCAACTTGAGATTCCTGACGCGATTGTAGTTGTTGCTTAACAGAATCACGAACAGGTAGATATTTTTTAATTGCCTCTAGTCGCTCTCGAGCTAATTTAGCTGAGTGTGGTTCTCCAATACTCATTATTGATAATATCTATAAAGGCTGTTTAATTTATAGCAGCAGTAGAGCTGTTGAAGGACATACGCGTAGTGACCAGATTGTGAAAAAATCTGGTCAATTAAAGAAGTTTTCATTATTAAGGCAAAAACTTTTTTTCAGCCTTCGTAGGAACCCTTAATTTTCAAAAATAAGGTCTCTACAAAGTTGTAGGGTCCAGCTCTACTGCTGCTCCCTGATTACTCCGTAGATATTTATCAAAGTTCGATTAGATCAGTATTAGGATGGCCTGAAGAGCCACCGGTTTATCAAGGACCACCAGAGCCGCAACGATCTGATTTCGTCGTAGATGTTGAAAAATTTATAAAATTTCCAGAATATCGAACAGAAAAAAATGCTTACCCATGGCGACGATATTTTGGTGATGGAGTTATACATTATATAGATAAAACAGAAACCCATTTTACAAAAATAGTTGATGGTAAAAAAGGTAAAATAATAGTACTTGATGTTGATGAAATAAATTCATATGCTAGTACAATTAAATCTGAACACGGACGTGTACTTAATGATATAAGAAATTTATTTTCCAGCATTAGCACTTCTTACAACGATGACTTAAAAAATCAAATAATTGAAGCAATACAACATTTGAATCAAGTTGCTTCAGACCTAGAGTTCATGAATGATATTATTGTTAACAGAGAAAAAAGATTAGTGAACATAGCAGCAGATAAACGCTATAGAGGGTTGTATATAGTTAATGAAGACGGTCCATCTCAGGGTGTTAGACTAAATCTTCTGTTCACAACAGTATTTCTAAAACATTTCGGAATTACGCGAGAACAACCATCAACATTTATAATTCCTGGATTTAACTCTGAAGAGCTAAAGAAGTCAGTTAATGATCTTATTGATGAACACTTTAAAAGAATATGTGATTCATGGAAAAAATTAATACCTCCACCAACTATTCTTAAATATAATAATGATCCACATGGTGGAGGTCGTCATATCTCACCTGGTATTGTTAATATAACATCTACGATCGCGGTCAATTTAGTATGTGACGTAATTGATGACAGTTATCAAGTAGATCTTTCAAAATCTAACCAGGCCCAACAGGGGTATATACTATATTCATTTAGCCCTAAAGATCCGCCCGGGTGGTTAATTGTATCTGAGCCAATTAATCCCGTGTACCTGCGAGTTCATAATCCATTTCTGACAAGAATAAATTTCAAACTCACCGACCAGGCAGGAAACATTTTGGATCTAAGACAAGAGTCTCTTAATATTAATTTGTATATACGCTCGTAGAACGTCTGATTAAATAATCAGGGGCTGATTAGTAAATACATGAATAATAATCAATTTCTATGATTAAAGCAATTGTATATATAATAAAGCGAGATAACTCGGCTATCTCTCTCTGCGGAGTAAATTGAACGATTATTTCCCTTACTACTACGTTCGATTTACAGACAACAAATACTTCTTGTTTTTCATTAATTATTTAGTGACTTATTTCTTTTTCTGTAGGTGATTAGCTTAGTAAAGCATCAATTTGTAACAGAGAGGGATATTGATGCATCTTTTAACTCTGATAACCTTAAATTCACGTCGGTTTATACGAGTGCGTAAAGTTATTTTTAGCTATAACACATGTATTTGACCTTAACGAACGATAACTCTTACAGAAAATGTAATGTGCGATTATTTTATACAGTATATATAAATAATGTTTGTAAATTAAGTAAATATATGCTACAGTTATACAATAATTGTGATTTTATTCAGTATATTGGTCGTACGTAATTTGTCTGCTTATTCAGTGTTGGGTTAACTACATAATAATTTTAAAACGTCTATATGTAAGAATCGGAAAATGGCTCAGTGGTATAGTTGTTGAACTATGATACTGACGACCGTGGTTCGATTCCTGTGGCTGACGAGTGTCGACAGTATTCGGAACGATGCCATTTTATATATAAGGTTGGGGAGCTCAGCCCCCAACGAATTCAACCCCTCATCACGTTAAACAACGTGGTGAGTGCGTTTTGCACTTACCCCGGGGTTTGATTTGGTGGGGGTTATTGAATTCGCAATACAGAGCTCCCTAAAATAATCAGTAGCATGCCTGAGCTCTCTACCTCATTTGAAAGACCCCCACAAGGAAACATTCAGAAAGAATGCTAGCCAAATAGAAACAGAACATGGAGTGCCAATAACGGTCATAAGAAAGACATCATCATGCAAAAAAAGGACTCCATGAAAGACACAAAGGCTATCAGGGGGCCAAGTGACGGGTAACCGCTTAGGATGCTACTGATTATTTTTGATATTTTTAGGTCAAACATCAAGGTCAAAAGTTAAAAACTTGAATGTCAATTATTTTTTATTTTAAAGAAATAATTATTATATAATGAACCAAGAAAACATTAATGATATTATTTCTGCTATTAAAAAATTAAAACATAACGGAATAAATCTATCTGATAATCTCGATCCTGAAAAATATTATGTGATTATGAAATATTAAAACAAAGAAAATTTGACAATAAATACACATTACCATCCAATTATAAATTTGTAAAATCAATTTATCAGTCTATGTTAGAATCCTTGGCAATGGTAAATGAAAAACAGGTAAAGCTATTTGCGCCTCTTGCACGTTCGATCGAAAATATCAGATCCGAACTGTCTCGTGAATACGAGAAAAAGAAAATTGTGGATAATCGTGTAATGCAGTTAAGAAAGATTATGTTATTTGATTCTGTCAAAAGTGAGAGTGACACCGAGAGCAGCGACGGTGAAGGTACCCATGGTAAAATATAGAGTCAAACTATATACAATTTATTTGTTAAGAGTACAGAGTTAGATATATTCAAATATTATCGGCTGATCGTATTTGAATGAATATGCTGATCTAGTAATATTATTTGCAACATCACGTACTGATTGTGGATGTATGCTAAAATGTTTTGCAGCCGCATACATTGATGGAAAAGTTATTTCTTGGTCTGTTTCTGTATTCATGGATTTAATAGCTCTTCTTGCAACCTTTTTACACCTTCCTGTATTTCCACGTGTATTATTCTGACTAGGTGTAATAGCTTGCAGGTTAGATAACCGATTATTTTTGGGATTTCCATCAATGTGATCAACTACAAGTCCATTTTCAACTACTCCATGAAAACATTCAAATACGAATCTACTTGATAAGTATCTTTTTCCTCTAGTAACATTAAATCTAAAATAACCTTTATTTTCAACATTACCTACTGGTTTCTTTAATCTGCAGTGTCTGATCAACCATCTCGAGACGCCTCATAATTTTTTATTATTGGATGTTTCACAAATTCGTTTTGCTCCATTTATATATAATATTATTTGTTTAAATCATTATTCTGAAATCTAACCAGATAATCTTCTTCTGTCTTTATAGGAGATTTACCTGACGTCAAAGTATTATTTTTTTATCATAATATCGTTTTAGTTCCCTGTATTTTTTTCCGCCACATTTTAGACACAATTGAGTTTTTCCTCTGACTCCAACACCACACTGAATACACGATATTGGTCCTGTACTTCCATTTTTGAAACTTTGTGCATGATATCCGCAATATTTGTTCACACACGATTTATTACAAAGAGAAGTATATCCAATTTTGAGCCAAGCACATTTGTTCTTTGTTTCAATCATTATATATACTAAAATTTTAATTTAAATACTTGTCTTAATTATATGAACGAATTATCGGCAATTGAACCTCAGATATCCAGATTTGATCTTGACAGACTATCAGAATATAAATTTAGTACTTTGATGCAAGATCTAGCTTTAACAAATGAGGATATAACCGAACGTATTCGTGAAGCCAAGAAGGAATTTCGTGACGATGGCGCTGCTCATGTATGGTCAACATTCAGAGTTGGAAATGTTACTAATATGATGAATGACGAACGAGGAAAAGTAATTATTAATTACCTTGATGATCAAAAATATTTTATTTTAATAAAATCTATTGTAAATACAGAAGAAGATATTTGGATTATTCGTGACAAGCGCGATCCAGTACACATACAATCAGGAAATAATATTGTTCTCTTAAATAATAAATCTAAACCCGGAATACTGACTGGTATTGATAAGGTATATTATGAACGGGGCTACTCAGTTACTGCAGTCGTATATGCAATATATCCGCTTAATAATAAACCTGACGTCGGGGATCTAAAACCTATGAAACTGTCAGAGTCAAGAATAAACTGTGCAGCTGAACGAGTTACAGAAGATTTTACAAACGCGATACGTGGTAATGGTTTAACAGATTTACGACGTAAAAAAATAAATACATGGGCAGAATCAGTTAAAGATACCGGAGCGTCTATCAAAGATGTCGCTGAACTAGAAAAGAAATTAAGATTTCCAATAACGGTAAAAACGCTGACGGGAGAGATTTTATATAAACCAAAATACACAAAAATGGAGCTCCAATAGATATTATTGATCATAATTCGCACGCATGGACCTCAGCAGTAACAATATTTCCACGAGATAGAAAAGTTAAATTTTATGATGGTCATATATTTGATTTTATCAAAAATATCAGTAAAAGTGATCCTGTATCTGTTTGGTTATTTCAAAGTTCAGAATATGATTATTACGATCAGTTTGTACGGCCTAATGGTGATATTTACCGTATAGAATCTCTTAATATAGAAATGGAACATCTTGCGCTGAAATATACTTCTGACGATGTCAAAGTTAGATAATTATTAAATAATTGTTTTACTGTTCCATCTGTAGCGGCTCATTTTGCTCAGGAGAAAAATTTATGGAAACCAACACGATCGGAATTTCTTAAAGATATTCATAAAAGCTGCGTAGAATATGGACACGGAGGATTGTGGAATACTAAATATAAGTATAATGACGTTATATCCGTCGATATGGTAGCATGTTATCCTGGAAGTTTTCTTGGATACGGAAAATGTTCTGAATACTTTAAGAGATTCGGACATCCATCACACGAGATGACCAGGGTTGCGATAAACGGACATTTACCAGATTTTGACTTAACCGGATTTGCTCATGTAGAATCATTCAAGTTTGCAGAAAATCTCCATCCGATTACTTATATTTGGTTTGGAAGACATTTTTCAGAAAATGTTGGGGTTCCAATAGTACTATTGCGATATATACTTGATGTTGGAATTTTAACATTATTGAAGGTGAGCGAGGCGATTATATCGTATAGTCCACAGAAACAAGTTTGGTTACCAGAACCAAATAGATTTAATATTGATGATGCCAGGAAAGAATTTCCTAATCTTAATGAAGATGACATTATTAAAATGACTAATAATATACGTAAATGCAGAGACGAGCATGATGAAAAACTTGCAAAAGATCTTGGTAGAAAGATAATTGGTAAATTTACTCAAGGAGGAGCATATGATCATAAAAGACACTGTACAAGATTAATTATGGACGATGCTGAACTCGATTTTATAATAGCTGATACAACGGGAAAAAACACATTTATAAATCGGAGTAATGCTTATTTTTCAGACGGAACCAAACTAGGTACAATTGTGAGTTATCTTGATGGTGACTCACCACAATTTACTCATTTAAGATCATCTATGTTGGCATATGTTTCTATAAATCTAATGTCTATGATAAATAGATTTCCTCGTGATGCTGTCAGAGTTGCTACGGATTCATTTTATATACATAAAAAATATAACGATTTATTAAAACCGCTGCTTGGTAATGGTGAATGGGGGTCATGGAGGATAAAGCAAGAAAATATACTTAGTTATTCTGAATCTGCAGACGTTGAAATTATGGAGAAATATTACAAAAATAATATTCAAATATCAAAGTCATCAGCACCATCTGTATATGATCCTGTGGCTAGACATAAGACTGTTTATCTTAATGGGTGTGGAGGGTCAGGTAAAACAACTCGTGTGATTAAATTATTCATGAATAATAATTCGGATATAATTGTTTTGACACCGACACATAAATTAGCCAGAGAAATAAAAGAGCGAGGAGTAAAATCATGTACTTATCATAGTTTCTTTAGATGGTGTGGAGACACATGGACTCCTGAGCGAATGGGTGAGAAATATATACCTAAATATATTATATGGGATGAGATATGCACGGTGTCGTTAGAAATATTAAAAACATTTCTTGAATGGCTATTGACGAAAAATACTGCTATAATAATGTGCGGTGATCATGGTCAACCACCACCTTTTATTGGACAGTCTCCACATGAATGGCTGAAGAATAACGTAGAAATAAATGATGACCATAGAGCTATTGATGAACCGCTGAAGGAATTTAAAAGATTAATTAGACTACAACCAGACAGAGTACAATGTGAAATAATGCGAGGAGTAATTCCAGAGACTTCTATGAAAGATTTTCTAAATTTATGGAATCCCGCTGATTTAATAGTTGCAAGTAGAAAGATAGTTCGTGATGAACTACAGAATAAATTATCTATGTTACATAAAGAAAAGTTTCCAGATCTACCAGTACCTTTGTGTTATCGCCCAGCAGATACTCGACGACAGAATATTGATGTTGAAATTCCTGGTGCCTTGGTTCCACCAAGGATACAGAATCTTGTCTTGAATGATATTATTTTAGTCGATATTAATGTCGTTGAGAATGCGCTGAATATGAATAAATCACCGTGGACGTTGGGATACGCTATAACTATTCACTCTTCACAAGGGTTAACTATTTCTGATACAAATATCTGGATTATAGATGATCGGATTGAATGGTCGAATTTAGTCTATCTCGCAGTTTCTAGGGTCAGAAGAATATATCAACTACATAGGGTTATTATGAATTTTACAGAAAATAATGATCAAACTGTTAGCAATGACGTAATAAGAAAAAAACTATCTGGTTATAAGCAGTGTGATAAAAAAAATAAGCGTGACTTTGATATTGATGTTGAATTTATTATAAAACTAAAACAACTACAGAATAATAATTGTGCAAGCTGTAACTGTAATATGTTATGGCAATATTCGAATAATAATCCGAGACAATTTACCGTAGACAGAATTAATAGTGATCTTGGTCATATACGTGATAATGTGATGCTGACCTGTCTTGAATGTAATCGACGTAGAGGTTCTGGTTATGTAATTGTATGTGGTGGTAATTGTGTGTCTTTAGGAATTACCTGTAATTGTTCACGCACAAATCCACGTTGAGGGTCGGTAGAATCTAATCTATAGATTGGAGGTCTACCAGTAGATCTTACCACACTAGAAATTGTATGTGTAGTCACACTCCATATAGGATCAGTTGCTCTTTTTTTACCACCTTCAAGTTCGCCAGGTTCATATAAATATCTTACAGTTACATTACCTAATACTGGTTGAGGTTGATGTCTGTCATCGCTACGGGATATATATTTTTTTGTGATCGCATTAGAAGGTTTCATTGAAGTTGAACGAGTAATTTCGTTATTTAATGCAACTATTACATTTGGTAACCTTGCAACCCATTCACGAGATCTATCACCGGATTTAAAGTTGGTGGATATCTCTTTTGCGTATTGGTATCCAAATAACCGCTCAGCAAGTGTTCGATTAAATCGTTCAACAATTGCCTGATCACGATGAATTTCAGTATGTCCTCGTCTGATTTTAACGTTATGTTTTTTCATCAACGATAATACTGTACCAAGAAATTCTTTGCCAGGATCAACCTGTAATAACTGTGGCCATCGCAAAGGTCCTCGCTGATAAATTCGTTCAAACGCAGATGAAACTTCAGACGCTGTCTTTGTTGATAATGGTTCAGCTTCTTTATATCTACTTGCAACGTCAACGACAGTTAATGCGTATTTGTATGTGCGTGACTGACGTTTACCAATTTTAATGGTATCGTGTGGTAAAAATAAAATATCTGCTTGATGAACCTCATTAGGGACGCTGACATCAAAATGTGCATATTGAATATTTTTAGGTGGTGGTAGATAAATTTGCCATATTGCCTGTCGTGCTAACCACGCTGCAGCAACAGAACGTGAGACTTTTGCTGCTTCAGATAATTTAGTAATCGCTGATCTACCTCTCCAATGTCCTCTTGGGCTATAATAAATGGATTCCATTATAATATTTATATAATTAATTACCAGCCCCTAACATTATTTTACTTTTCATGGCAGATTTTACTAGAAAACTAACTAATTTATCTCTGACAGATTTATTAGGTATAGAATTTAATGCATGAATCAATTTTACATCTGCGAGATGCCTTTGTTGTAAATCTTTACTTTTATACGCAACATCATGAACATGACACGCTTTATCAATCTTATTTACTGGATGTTCTCCTGATCTTGGTTGATCTTGATTATCAAGTCGGATATCAAGTCGAGTTCCAGGACCACAATAATTATATCCTGGTAAGTGTTTCTCACCGGGGTATTTAGCCCACGGAGTTCCTGGTAATTTTCCTAATAAAGCAGCTATATCTCCACCTGTCTTTGTTTTAACAAATTTGTATTTCTTCGTGCCACATTTTACACATTTGCCTGTAAGTGCACGTCGTTTATTTTTTGTTGTTATTGTAGTTAATTCAGCAGTGGGTGTAGATGCTCTACATCGAACACAATATAGACTCATATTATTTATTATATGGATATAATTGACTTTTCGGCAACACGAAAACAAGAGCCAGTAAAGCACCATCCAGCATTACCAAATTCGATAAGAATGATTATAATAGGTCCATCTGGATCGGGTAAAACACAACTATTATTAAATTTAATAATGCGGTGGTTAAAATGGAGTAAATTGTATTTAGTAGCACCATCTGTAGATGATCAACACTGTTACGAAGTACTTAAAGATTTTAATGAAAATGCAAAATTGCTGAATGAAGATGGTGATGATGTTGTTGACTTTATTACCGATATTGATGAGGCCCCATCTGTAGATGACCTAGATGGATTTATTGATAATTTAGTGGTGTACGATGACGTTATGTTAGACAGACAAACAAATCCAGCTAGAATATTTTCTCGAGGTAGACACAGGAATACAGATGTTATATACGTCACTCAGCGTTATACACAAATACCTAAAGTGATCAGAGACAACTGCAATATTTTGGTTGTGTTTAATGGAGTAGATAATTATACTTTACAGAATATTTATTATACTTGGTGTTCAGGGGATATGGATATGATGAAATTCAAAAACTTTTTTTCAAAAGCACAAGCTGTTCCGTTCGGATTTATTACAATAAATCTACATGATCCAAGATCTAGATATCGTGTAGGTCTAGATAAAATCTTTGGTTAATTACAGCAGCAGGCAGGGTGAACGACAAAGATTGAGTGACCCGCCGAGTAAACTAAACGCATTATAACATAAAAAACAAAAAAGTCAAAAATAAAATAACAAAAATGAGCTAACCCAAACGATTTATTATTCGTTTTTCAAACTATACGGTAATAATAAAAGTTAGGGGTTCGGTTTAGCGTTATTGACCTTATTTTTTCAGCCCCTGTAGGAACCTTTATTTTATGAAAACTTGCTCGAAACCAATTTGTAGGGTTCACCCTGCCTGCTGCTGCTTTTCATACGTGAATCATGCCGCTGGATTGAATAAGTGAATGAATGACAAACGATTAAAGAAAGAATATAACATATCCAATTGGAACAAACTTGTTGTACATATGTCCTTTTCCCCAAGTAACTGGTGAAGTTTCGGATACTTCCATTTTCAAGGCATACTGCTATAATGCATTCATAGTCCGTCCTACTTGTTTGTGAAATCTCAGATGATGCAAGGGTAAACCTTGCATTGGACCATCACGTACAATCACGTTTTCCGTTGCAACATGAATGGTACGATATTCTTTTCATGTGTCCATACATAAATTCATTAAATTGCCAAGTTAGAGTTTACTGTGATATAACTTGCAGAATTTAATGATACAGCAAAGCTATCAAACTCTTCCGTAGGAAACCATTTGTAAGGAGGTAGAATTGGATCATGCAATTGAACCAACAGAACCATTTAAGTATTGGAGAGAGAGAGAGAGAGAGAGAGAGAGAGAGAGAGAGAGAGAGAGAGAGAGAAGTGGGTTGGTGGTGCGTAGTGTGCATGTCTGTGTTACGGTTGTTTTCAAAACCAAAAATAAACCTTTAAATAAACTGGAGTATTTCGTTTAATGAATCTCTTCGGTACAGTTGCACAACTAAACCTTGCAATTCCATTTCAATTTGAGGCTTTCCTGCACAAGAACCATATTCGGGGAACGAGAGTGAGATATTTGTCATGCAAATTCACAACACATACTATTACTGGACTGTTTGTAACGAATCATGTGTTCAGAATAAATTCTCGTGCTCTCAAGCACACGGGGAATAAATTTAACAATTGGCTGTCTATTGTCATGGTAACTACCAGGTTCAGACTGTTCTGATTTACAACCTGTCTCCATGTATCTTCTAAATCCAAACTATTTTCCATTACAAAAAAATTGATTTCCTCAACCCAATGCGCAATCCATGATGAGCTCCTTTTATCCACAATTGTCTTTCGTCACATGAATCCACTTTTGGCAAATGTCATGTAATATATGTCTACCTTTCCACCCTGAAATCCAAAACTTCAGTGACGTATATAGCATCAAAGGGACAAGGCAATGGTTGTATTTATTTATTCAGAATTGACAACTAGTCCCTGAAACATTCATTTAACAAGTGGCATATACCAGACGACACTTATTAACACATTTTCTACACTCGTGCATTAAGGTTAACTCGTGGGAAACGTGGCATATATTTTACTTTGATTCAAACCTCCTTGTAAATTCTTAGAAGCGTTAGCAGTGTTAACATGATTGCTTCCATCTTCCTTACAATCAAGTGGCACACTGTACAAATTACACCTGTTGAGACTCAAATATTCGCTGAAAAAAATTGTGTGCGAATAAATTCCGAGTTCATTGAATATGTTGGTTGCATGACTAACACTCAGAAATGCATAAAAAATTATCAGCGACACACTCGGGGGCTCCCTCCTCTCGCGCTTAGATACTTCCAATACATTATCGCTTACATCTATAACCATTCCTTACCCAGTCTACAAATAGTACCAATGTGCTATGTTGGTGAATTGGTGTGTGTGTGTGTGTGTGTGTGTGTGTGTGTGTGTGTGTGATTTGGATTTTTTAACGTAGCTTTAACAATTTTTCAGTCATATCTCTACGATGTCTGCAGTGTGGCAGTTTATTGTGATTTCTAGCACTGGGGCATCATGCTGCAGACATGTAGCATGATGTCCCACCCAGTCACATTATCCTGATACCAGGTCGACCAGTCCTAACGCTAACCTGTTAATGTTGAGCGCCTAACGAGGCAGCTGCTAGTACCATTTTTATAAGTCTTTGGTATGACTCAGCCGGGGTTCGAACCCGTCACCTCCCGCATCCGAGGCGGACGCTCTAACCACTAGGTCATCGGAGCGGTCAAGGCAATGAATTGGTGAATTGGTGTAGTTGCTAGGAACAGCATTACAATCCCATGTAGGTCATGAAAGGTTAAAGTATGTCATCGTTCAATTAACGTTAAGGGTAACACTTATGTTGTTAGTCCTCCAAATTGAATATTTGCGTACTATTGAAGTATAGGGATCATCTTTGAAAATTTCTGAAAAGATTATAAGTAGTATGTCTAAGATTTGTTTACAAAGATATTAAAGGAGTATGTCCAACACTTATTTGAAAAGACTATGTAGGAGTATGTCCAAGACTTATTTTAATCTGGTCTCTGCTTAATAATAATGATATGGATATTGAACATTGTGAGTAAACTTAATTGTATATCAAACTTTTTGAATAACAAAAGGGCTTTATATGTAGTCGGATCCAACAATGATCAAAACGTTACTAGACCCCAAAGTTTGCTCGGAAATATTTTGACCTATCATTTGGCTGCATTTGTCAATTTCTAGAAATAATTCAAAGCCTGGTGGAGTAACAATTTTTTTTTCACTCGACGAGTAAAATTTAATGACCGAAGAGCCAGGACATGTTAAACGGGAAATCAGGTATTTTGGGGGCTTGTTGAACAAAATTTAAAAAAAAAAAAATTAACCGCTCAGTTAATGATTCTGCAAAGGAGACTATTATTTTTGATTGGCTGAAATATGCAGGTATGGCCTCGTGAAGGTCTTTAATATTTTATTACTTTTTAATAACGCAAGACCTCTTTAAAGTCTTGAATACTTTATTATTGTTTAATAAGAACAAGCTACATCTAACAGTGAATCACTCTAAACCTAAATGGTAACCAAACACAAACAAAATGATTCATCTCTGAAAAACATATATATTTCCATATGTGCTCAGTGACAAGTGAGCTAATTAAACTATTTTGTAACATGGAGTACATTCGTAAAGCTAAGAAATACTTGTAAGAACATAGCAACATTTAAAAATGCTAACTTTTGTGGGGAACCCAAAGAATGGGAAATGCTAATTCCGCCGCCAATCCCCGAAAGTTGCAATAATTCATCCTTTTGGGGCAAAATGCAGAAGTGTAGTTAACCTAATTGAAACCCACATGCAAAGAGAAGACATTCTGTTACGAGTCTATGCTCTTAAAATAAGTAAAAGAAAAGAGTGAAGAAAACAAGCTTTGTAAAATTTAACAAATAATTTATTTCCCTAGAATACAAAGTGAAAAATTAAGAAAAAGGAACTTACGGTTTTACGAATTAAATCCAAAAATAATCAGAGAATTAAAAAATAGAAGTCCTAGTAATACAAAGTCCTGAATGAAACTGAGCTCGAGTTCCGATGAAATCCGAAATTGAAGGTGATGAGGTCTGTTGTGGTCAGCGAAGTGCTGCTGTGTTAACAGTCTCTTGCTGAATAACAGAAAATATTGTTCCAGTTTTGAATTCAGTATAAATTCCAACGAATGTCTTTATCCAAGAATTTTGTTTGAGCACTTTTGCATTTCCAGGGAAAATAATCATTTGAATTCAATAATTTGAAGAAAACAAAATTCAGCCCAAACTGGTCACAACATAATACAACTTAACGTGTCAATTGTTTAAGCCCAACTGACAAACCTTTATTAAAAAGAAAAATCAGTTATACGACTAATTAAGACGCAAAACAATACCCGGATGAGGGTCAAAAGTTAATTCTTCTGAAAAAAATAGAAGTTTGTTACGAATTGATATATGCTACTTGTTACGTAGTCCAGGTATGACCTTGACTCAACTTAATGATTCTTACTCTGAGAAAGATAAAAAGAATAAAAAAAGTTGTTTACCAAAACTGTCACTGATTTTGAAATAAGGTCAGCAACTAGATACAATGTTTCTATTGTTAGTTGTTTATATCAATGAAATAAAAATAAATTCAGTCAGGTCAAACAGAACTGAACTCATTTCAGTAAACAATGTTACATTACAATAGCATGTAATGGAATTAAAAAATTTAAAACTAACAATCAAACAATTAAATTAAATATACATAACAATTCCTTATGACCGGGCTGACACGCTTCCTCCGTATCAGATACGGTATGACGACATCAACTACTACCAGCATGAGCAACACCACCGCGCAGAATCCAACCCGGCATGCGTTCGCTCCATGTTGAAATTTAACTAAATCCAGGTCAATTGGCTAAATGAAAAACCGAAATAATGGGGAAAGAATTTTGCATGCAAAAATCAGGACTTCGTAGCGGGGAGGGGGACGAACGCAGCTAAGTTAAGCTAAACAGACTTCTCTAGCAAATATAACTGCAAGGACGTTTTTCTTAGTCAAAGAACTTTCAATATACATGAGACGTTTAATGAGTTTTGAAACGTGTTTTACTCAATGTGTCCAAATCCCACATTGACAAAGCTGTATTTAGTGATGACTTGATTCTACACGGTTATAATAAAATAATCAGATTTGATAGAAATTGATATGAAATGAGACTTTTGGCATATAAACTGACGATGAATATGTAACACAATATTTGTCAGATTCGGGACTCAGTTATTATTATTGCCCACAAAGATATTCTTTATATTACAAAATAAGATTCCCAATCATATAGCAAGTGGTTATGCTAAAATTATCCAACCAAATACTTAACGGTACGTATTTCATGATCTATGAACCTCTTAGAACACTTTGCAACAAATCCCTGAGGGAACAATGTTTCCCTAAGTTATTAAAAACTGCCGGTTCTTAAACCCATCTTTAAACAATGCGATAAGATCAGACTGACCCTTCAAATTATAGACCAATAAAACGTTTAAGACGTGTCGGAGACATAAGTAAAATGGTAGTCTTTAAGTACCATTAAACAATTATTTTTCTGAAAATGAATTACTTTATAGTATAAACCAAGACTTATTTGTCATTCAAGTAATATTCCTATTAGTCGAAATATAGCATTAATATCGTAAATCGCTAGATAACAGGGAAGTAGGGATGTTGTGATCTGCTGCTCAGGGTTTACATGTGCATGTTCTTGTTACGATATTTCCAAGGCTTTCGACTTTGTTAAGGATGTATGGATATTATAAATCAATTTTTGGAATGGTCAAAATGTTTGCTTTCTATGCATATTTTTTGATTCATACTAATCGGGATTTAAGTCAGCTGAGTTTTAGGGCCATTATTTTTTATTTGCTACATTTAAATTGCTGATGATAATCCACTTGCATTTGTCAGAAAATCAAAATAAAATATAATATCTCTTAAATACCGATCGTGAAATTATTCGAATCTCATTTAACAAATTATTAGTAAAGTTAGCAGAACTGATGTGATGCACGTTTCTACAAGACTGGCATACACAATAATAAATCATACGATTGGTAACGAAACTGTCCTAAAGGCTTGAGCTTGACCTTAGGTAGTGATGTAAAATAGTCATGACACATTCGTTACAACAATGATTTGTGCTTTCAGGGCATTTTAAAATTTAAATTAAGTAGAAAGTGTTTAGTAGTAGTATATACATTTTTTCATTTTTACAGTAACAACTACAATTAGTGTATGCCGATGTTGTCTGGAATGGTCTTTAAAACAAAATTCAGACCGGCTGGCAAAACTACAATTAGAGGCAGCACGAATTATCACTGGATAACTAGAAGTAACACTATAGAAAGTCGATACAAAAAAAACAGGTTGGACAAAGTTATATAGATGGCGAAAATTTAATAAATTGTATATTTTTTCAAACTGTACTAATGGTCAATACCCTGTATATCTATTGTATTACTATTTACTACTGTCAATAATCTTCTATCGAACAAATTACAAATCACGACATAAATTCAACTTCGAAATTCTAATGTGTTTTTACAAAGTCCTTTATTCATTTTATCCTTTCAAAGACACTAGGCTGGTCACCACACTTCTTAAAATAAACAATTCATAGCTGCTAACACAGATGAACCGACATTGTTTTGTAATTACTGTGTAAAAACGTTTATACTGCTAGCAAGAATCGGGAAATTGTCTTGGCTTTACATAATGACATATTTGTCCACTGTATAATTTTCAGTCAACATTATACAATTTTGGATAGGCAACTGAAACTGCATCTACGTATTTTGTGCCATAATTGCCTGAAACTCTATGTAATGTGTCGAATTTTGAATAAGTATGGAACCTTAAAACTGAATTCATTGTGCATTAAAATTTTATTACAGTCAAGCCAGCAAGGTCTTTGTGAAGGGTCACTTCGACCTTTTCTTCTTGTCAGTGTTAAACTTGAAAGGCCAGCATCTACGGCTCATTTAGAATTGACCCGGGCATCACAACGCTGTCCTGGGAAAGTAAACATTAAAGCTACCGACCATAACCGCTTGGTGTGAACCTCATGTCAAATAGTCATTTTCAAAGGGAAGTTGATAGGCATCGTATTTCTCAGAGTCTAGACTGACAAAATCTGACGAAAGAAATAATTATCTTGGGGAAAAATTAGGAACCGCTGATTACGATTGGTCAGTTTAAATTAAAGCGTACACCTTGGAAGTAATTTTGAATTTAAAAGTAACGACCTTGGTCGAATTCTTTAGTCCGAAATTTCCTGCGAGAGGATAAGTTTGGCTCCGGGAAAACCTAAAGAATAGTGCTTTTCTCGTTAAACAAGTAAAAGGGAACAGGTGGCTGTCTTGTAAGAAAAGACAGGCTTTAGTGCTAGGACTCACAATTTCTGAAAAGAACAGCATTAAGGTACGCAATTTTAATTTTTCATGTAATTTTCTATTTTATTCGTCTTGTTTATGCAAATATGTTTGATATGACTAGGATTCATCCTATGTATCGTTTATTCGATTTCATGGAAGTCTGTTGATATGTTAGAGTTGTTATGTAATTTATTTCTTTAATTCTACAGTTACTAGTTCATTGATAGAATTGACTGATTGCATGCGATCCAAATTTTCAGATGTGTAGGATTTAATAGGGTTATATGAATTAATTTTCCTTTGTCTGTTAGGACGATACTGATTATTGTGAGTTAACGATAATTGCATTTTTGTATATGACTTTGTAATGCTTAAAGAATCTTGTAGGTTAGGGATTGCTATGAGGTAGAAGTTAGTGAATCTTATGCAATAGTAATCGATAGTATGTATCTTACTGAGTGGAACTGACTAGGTTGGATGTCTAACTAGTCATGTGGTAACGTATGCAGAGAGATACGGGAATGTTGTTTATATGCACCGCTCACATGTTAATTTGTTGTCAGCCGCTATGTAGCGAGGGTGATGATCTATCGAATTAGGTCAGACTTGGATGTATATTACAGGGGTCATTTGTAACTAGAGATAACGATTGTACCTTACTCGAAATACAGTCTAAATTTGTAAGAACCATTAATCGTTAAGGTCACCTTATGTCAGAATTTATGCAGTGTTTGGAAAGCTAGTTTATGCTTTCTGAGTAACGAAAGTGAGAGAATTTTATATACGTATAGAAGATGTTACATATAGAGATTTAGCGGTAATCTTGTCATTCAGGGAAACAACTCCCAGGAACTGACGGGGACAGTCTGAAAGACGGAAGTCCGGAAAGAGAGGAAGCGTTCAGAAAAGAAAGATCGGGGAAGATCAACGTATACACGTGAAGGTGGGAAGACGTGTGATACCGGAGACAAAGACAGGAAGCGATGCTAGGTGATGCAAATCAGGCTTGGACATTGTGCTCTTTTCGCCACTCGTTCCCATGATGAACGAATCCAAATTAGAACACTGCTATTGAAATTCTGTTAACGTAAATTTGTTTGAATTAAAGCTGACACTATTAATTTTTTTTTGTTATTGATTAAATTTTTATTTTCTTGTCTAAAGGGGGCTCGTATTGTATTATTTCTTCTCAGTAGTCTTGCTCGGTTCTCTGTTTATGTTCTATCTATCCACTCACACCGGGCAATAAAATCGAGGGAGGTCATCCTCTAGATAACGACAGCCAAATCTAATTAACCATCTCTCTTTACCAAGAGGGACAACGTTACACTCTATATAAATCTTATACTTATTAAGAACATTTGTCTAAATCAAGAAATGGTTACAAATGTGTAAGAGAAAACGATAAACAAGAAACAAATCAGATTTTGGGACACTATTCTAAATATTAATTTAATTTTAGTCTGATTTGGTTCAGTAGTGTTTAACTTTTATTTTAGTTTTCTTGCTTACAAGAAAGTGAACAGACAAACAGACGGGCAGCACAGAACCAATATATCTCCTTCCTTTGGAATTTGGGTGGACTAGACATAATCAGATTTATTTATTAATGAACATTCAAAGACACTCCAATGTCTAAACAAGCTAAATGATGTAGTTGTCGCCTTAATAACATGCAAGCAAACAACCCCTTTGACAATGACCCCTTACTTTGTTTTACCACCCATTCTTTTGAAACTAATACGTGCTAAATGAAAGTACAATTAGTATCCGGAAACAGGGAATATAATCATTTTGTAGAACTCTGAAATATTAGCCCCAAAAGAGAAAAGGTTCACCCTGTAATACTGACTTCATATCCTATGGTTCTGAATCTTTAATTATGATCCACGTACACTGATAAATCTGATTCCAAGTCTAATTTCAATTCATAGAAGCGTAATATTTCTTTTCCAAAACTCTTTAAAAAGGCGACCATTGTAAACTTAACCTTTTTACCTCTGCATCATTAGCGATACTGTATAACCCATCGTAAACATCTAGCACTTAGTGCAAAGCAAAATAGATTAATGCCTTCGATGCAGACACATTTTATTTTTATTCTTTAACATTTTTAATTGGCAAATAAACTCCTGTTCTTGTACAAATAAAAGGAAAAGATACAACAAAAAGATAACTGAATCAACATTGTCAAGGAGAATCTTTTGTATCTCTCATTCAACCTTAATAGAACAGTTGGTTGGCCACAAAAGTATGCTCGTGTGCACCCTTCGCAAAGACAATATAGTAACCTTGGGAGCTGAATTAATTTTTTCTTCATCGACGTATTCTTGCCTTTGATAAAACTTTAATCTCATATTGTAGCATTGCTGTATATTACTGGTATCTGTGTGTCAACAGGTTCCATTTATGACTGCAAATGTTCTTTTTATCATCTTACTTTTTGAGTCCATGTGACAATGCAGACTGATCGAATGACGCAATAAAATAAACTCAAGATGCTACCGATTGCATCCAACCCAGGGAGGACCTATATAGAACACACACTAAGGGAACGATACTTCATTCTTCGAAAAAAGAACAATTGGGGAATCCAATAGAACGTGATGTGTTTTATTGACACTTTTATCTGCTGTTTATATCAATGACCTTTTACAGGACTGACATAAGTCAAAATTAAGGCTATTTGTTGGGTACACTCCATCTTCAAACACATCATTCCATCTGCAATCACACCATCCCATATACAAACACATCATTCCATCTGCAATCACACCATCCCATATACAAATACATCATTCCACCTGCAATCACACCATCACATATGCAAACACATCATTCCACCTGCAATCACACCATCCCATATGTAAACACATCATTCCACCTGCAATCACACCATTCCATATGCAAACACACCATTCCATCTGCAATCACACCAGCCCATATACAAACGAACGCTCCGGTGGCCTTAGTGGTAGAGCGTCCGCCTCGGATGCGGGAGGTCGCGGGTTCGAACCCCGGCCGAGTCATACCAAAGACTTTTAAAAAATGGTACTAACAGCTGCCTGGCTAGGAGCTCAGCATTAAGAGGTTAGTGTTAGGACTGGTTGGCCTGGTGTCAGGATAATGTGACTGGGTGGGACATCATGCTACATGTCTTCAGCATGATGTCCCAGTGCTAAATATCACTATAAACTGTTACACTGTAGACATCGTAGCGATATGACTGAAACATTGTTAAAGCTACGCTAAAAAAATCTAAAATCACACCCATATACAAACACATCATTCCATCAGCAAACACACCATTCCATCTGCAAACAGACCACTCCCTTTGCACACACAACATTCCATCTGCAAACACACAATCCCATCTGCAAAAGATGACATGCAATGAAACTTCATCTGAAACTTTAGTAAAAGCTGGTATGGGTTTTTAATTAGAATAAACAAACGACATGCAATAATTTTAACTAGAAGATAGGTAATCATAATATATTTTAATTATGGCCGACATGTTGGAATTTTCTGTGTTTCGATATAAAATGTTTGTCGAAAGTAAGTTCATATTCTACTAAAGGTCAAAAATCATTGTATTCGATTGTAGGAAATGCAAAAAAATGAAACTAGATCCAGTTCTCTTACCTTCGTCATTTTATACAACATTATGACACCATTAGCCCTTTACGGTTGTGAAGTTTGATCGAATGTCAGACTCAAAGATGTACGAAAGCTGGATGTATTCGACATCATGCAACTAACATTTTGCAAGGCTTTCCCCGCAATGAGGAATGAACTAAAAATTAATGGGAAAAATAATTATATCGGAAAGTTATGAAAGGAAACTGAAATTTCTTGGTAAATTATGCCATCTTTCAGAAAATGTAACAGCTACAAAAGTATTTTTGTTCAGATTATACCTATATCTTTCTAGAAAAGAATTAATATTAATAAAACGTTCCCGATATGTGTATCATTTAGAACAAATATAATATTATGAATTTACTTTTATTTTTGTTAGAGACAAAATATTTTCAAAAACATAGAATGGAGACAAACTGTAAAATAAGTACGAAAATTAGTGCTTTAGAAATTTGTGCCATATACTTTTGAAACATATTATTAACAGTTTTAGCATTCATCTTTGGTGTGATCCTTCGCAATATATCAGATGAGAAGTTTGTTCAGCTTCTTCTTGGTAGTGATTTTCCAAACGGCGTCAGATGAGATGAGAAATTACTGAGAAATTGTATAGTGTCTGCCTAACGTTCTCTGTATCTGTAACGCGTGGATTCTTTTCTTAGCAATACGATTGATTTTCAGATTATCTAAGTTTGATAGACAAATGATGGTAGAAATCTTCAGAGTCGTGTATTCTTGCTTGCTATTTTGACATTACATGTAGAATATTATGTAATTAAAACAGTGATGTGTAAAATAATTAAGTATTGAAGGATTGTGCAGATCACCTTACTTTTTAATACGTATGGTGTCCTCTTATGAGAATCGTCAAAGGGAACCTCTGATAGTTGTATAAAGCTAATGCAAAATTATTTTCTCTTTCTTTACTTCTATTCTTCATCTATGAAAACTATCGATTGATGATGATCAAATACGTAAACCTTTAACACGCATTAAGCGATTGGGTTATTCCATCAACTCACCCATATCAATGAAAAGATGTGCCACCCTAATCCCATTACTTCTCATTTGTTAGCAATTTCTCGTTTTAAAAGGGTTTCCTGGCCCTCTAGACTACTTTATTAAGAAACTCATCGACGGTGCATGAGAACAAAACCCACAACAACAACAAATCTAACAGCAGCAGCAGACAAGAAACATTGCCAGTACATGCTCTCAAAATATTTATATCAACGAGTGATCTTTCTTTAGGCCTTGCTTTAAAATCAGGATAAACATATATTGTTTTGGCAAACATTTAATGCCCATCTGCAATCAGTCCTTGACTTGGCCAATGTATCTGTTGCAGGTTGTGTAGTCCATAGTTTCCGTATTGGAGCAATGCTTTATCGGGTTTCTCAGATGAAAGATTACAACGATTTGCGAGCTGGAAATTCAATGCTTAATGTAGGTATATTGGCATTCCAAAGACACTCTTGCCTTCTCCATTCTCACCTAACTTCTACAAACCTTTTATTATTGATGTTATTTTATTTAGGTAAAGCGGGACACAGTCTCTTTTCAGTTTGTACACTGTACAAGTTAACCGTTATGGTAGTGATAATCTTTGGTTCGTTACTTTCCAAGTTGCTGGGTCTAAAAGAAGCTGATCTCCCTTGCACATCACGATCTTTAAAGTCACACACGACTTTATCTTTTTTTGCCAAAGACTCAAGTTATTGAACTTAATATTAAACTTCTCGGTTGATGTTGGATGTCTACATTGTTTGCTTCATGTTTCACAACCAAAAATATGCGGCCAAGACTGGGTGTCATTCTGTACACAATAACCTAGCATTTACTTTTAGTAGATAAGTTAAGAGTTCACGATCAAGTTAATATTACTTTTAACTTTGTATTTGTACAATTAGCGGCCAAATACTTTTGCATTTGCTTTTCATTTTATCTTTATACATAATTCTTATTTTGTTATTTCAGATGAATTCTTCGAAATTTTACGCTATATAACATTGTGATTTCTTCATCTTACTCTATCATTTCATTGATTATGTGTAGAGCAGGTTTCCTCTGAGTTAATTAGCTCATTCAATTACGTATGTACCAACATTTATCATGGCTGGTGGATTATTAATACCAGCTAAATATTCTAGTGCACGTTGTTTTGCAGATCTTGAGTCTCTCTCTCTCATATATATATATATATATATATATATATATATATATATATATATATATATATATATATATATATATATATATATATGAGAGAATATTCGTATTGCAAGCGACAGCCCATTTGCAATGAAATACTGCCCGAGATGTCTATGAAGCAATGATATTGAAACTGTTGGGAATGTTGACATTTATTTTCTTGAAAGACGGATATACGTTAAAGAGGTGTGCCCATTGGAACAATCATTTTGAGGTTTTCAGCTTAACTGCAATTATTACCAGGATTTAATTCTGCCTATTGCGTTCGAGACTTCGTCCTGAGATTTGCTTGGATTGATGTAAGGGTTGCGATAAGCTCACTGAATAACAGCCTGGTGATTGGTCTTGCAAAAGTTTGGCTGTCAAAACAACTTATTTACGGCGGATGTATCTGATGGAAAGTTATAATGTAAAATCATGATTCAGATATGACATATTTATTTTTCTAGTATAGTTGTAATTTTTATTATATACCGTAAACGATGCAAGAGGATGATTCTCTGATAATGGCTATCTTATTGACAAAGACATCGTAATGCCGCCATCCCTAATTATATCACAAGGGCCCAAATCCCGTGTCCAAATGCTAAAATCATTTGGTTTACTCAGATTCTGCCTTCAGTCTTGCATTAAAATTCTGAATTTAGTAATTAACAATCTAAAATAACGATTATAAAATCGGGAAAATAAATGCTTCAATGCTTTTCGTTATCAGAATTTCTCAAAGAATGTAAACCAACACAATTTCTCAAGAGTGTACTCATCCATTAAATTAGATGGGTCATAAGGATAAAGACCGAGTCAACCACTTCTTCAAATGAGATAAATGTGGACTTCAATGCCATGGATGGTTTTTATGTCCAAGACATTGACAAATGCAATGTAAACGTACAAAATAAGTGGCAGAGTGAACACGGGTTGATAATGATAATTAACAAGTTAACAGCCATGAAAAGTACTCGATAACAAAACCCGCTTTATTAATAGAAAAGAGAAAATTGCATGACTTTCATGTTCCCTATTATCAATATTACATAGTTACGTACTATTAGAGATGTTGTGTTATTTGTTCACTTGAACGTTTCTGTGCCAATAGAAACAAAAGTTTAGTCACACGCGTTGGGACAGCAAACAAGAGCGATGAACATTCTGTAACACTTTCTAGTATGCCGTTATTGACATACAAAATATCAGCGCAGTTTTTTTTCTTCTTTATCCATTTCCGACAATTCATTCAGGTGTCATTAACAAACTAAATTTGTCTTATGTACATACACAGATATTACATAGGCCCTAATTACAGTCAAAATACTTGTAATAATATACAAGACAACACTTGGTAATATTTATTGACTGGTCGATACTATAAAGATTTACAAATGCAACTAATTATAACAGTATTTGTATCAAATCATGAAATAATATATTCTTAAGCTCAAAAACACGATATTCTATGTAAAATTACACTCTCTTCTGAAAATGGTATTCTTAAATTTTACAATTAAAATAAAACTCAACAAAATTAAAACAGGACAAAGTGAGTACAAACCGGGCAACAAAATGAGTATTTAGAATTTAAGGGTGAACGAAATTATAAAATATGTAGATACCATTATAATAAAAATGGATTAAGGAAACAAAGAGGGCCGAATATAACGCGAAATCAGCAGTATAAAAGAATTCATAATTTAATATTGGATAAAGGCGTTGATAATCTTTTGTCTAAATCATTCGTACCCAAATGACCAGTGCCATCCTTAGTTGTCACTTTGTGAACTTGCCCTGCATCAACTGATTTATTTTTTGCACTGTTGAACACATCGCCATGTTTGTTACCATCAATTGTATGGATCGTAATAAATTCCGGCCACAGTGTTACATCCTGTTTAACTTTCTTCCCTTCGTCCGTGACTTTTCGTATTTTAGGCATGGACAATTCCAGACGTTTCCAAAATTTCTGTAACTCTTTCGGATTGTTCTCACCTGGCCACATGATGTAGGTCACAGAGTTAAGGATGACCTTGAGAGTGGGATCAATTGTGTCCTTGATTTCAGTGATGTCCTCTAGAAGAATGGGAATAATGCGGTGCTTCTTCTGTAACATCTCTTGTTGTGCGCACTGATATTCGAACCTAGTAAACTCGCTCTTCACGTAGTTTTTGGACATCACCAGAATGGTTCTCCTACTATTCTGAACTGCTTGAATAATGTTGTTTGCGACTGCTGGAATTCGAAAGGATATGGATGAGTTTGATTTCTTTTAAATCCTTTCTCCCCTACGACACTACATTTCGATGGAAAAAGAGGGATCGATAAGAAATACGTTCATATAGCAAAGTTGCTAAAGGATGAATGGTTTCCATGACGAAAATAAGGGTATATAAACGTGATTTCATGTATCAGGATAATATTGTGACAAACCTAGAGTATGCACTATTTGTATTTACGTCTCCGTTTATAGATTCAATAGATATAAGTGGTTATTCGTTGATATATAGGGAATCTGTCTTGAAAAAATATTTCTCATTGGTCAATCAGCTGGTATGGTCGTCATACTAATTAGCGTGAATTTATAATAGCACGGGTTAGTTTCCTAAAATTGTAAATTTAATTATATATCAGGATATTCTCACCTATAAATGTTTGGTAACTAGAGCAAGAAATAATTTGCTTTGTGTTATGCTAAGCCGTGAAATATCGGATTTTCCAAGAGAAATAATTTTATAAATTCGCTGGACAGGAATACCAGATATATTTTTTCACTGCCCGTCGATAACATTATAACCAAGAAATCTGTTTTAAGACGTTAGCATGGTCTAGTGGTAAGTTTGGTCGCCTCACATGGAGACAAATTTAAAATCAGACAATTTGCATATACTTTCTTTCTTCAGTTTTGCTGATCTGCTGTTTCACCTTGAATTGGCAATGAGAATTATGTTAGGACTGATATATTCTGTGCAAATTTAAACAAAACACAGCAGAACATAAACGGTTTGTGCCGGATACAGTAATAAATAGGATGCTTCAATTTGTTATACATATTGGTAGACAATACGTTTGAGTATAAAAAGAAACTTTGCTTTCTCCGTCTGTATAATTGATATATTTCATCTCGTGGGTGAAAAGCTTTATTATTTCCACCCACTCTATGAAATATATCCGTTGTTCGTTCGTTTGAAGCAAATATCCTCTCTGTATTACGTGACTCTGGTCTGTTTTGTAGTATGTGGAATGACGTACTGATCTGCGGCTTAGAAATGCGTGCTGACAGATCAGTGGATGAGAACTAAGAAAAACAGTACAAGTTTGAAATCAGAATCTCGTGAATGTTGTGTTCATAGTTGAACAGGGATAAATTGTCCCTGGTATTAATGTGTGTACGATCCCTTCAGTGACAGCATCTGCTGTCTTAACGTCCATGGAAATATATGAAAAATAACAAGGTCAAGTAATGTATTATGCGTTATGCTTGACATTTCTTCCATTCAGTCTTGATACAAACTTTGAAACAAAACTAGGATTGGATTCTCGTTCCCGGTGACCAGGTGCTTTTAGGTCCCTGGTTTCTTACAGTGTACACTAAAATCATGTTGAGAGTATTGCCAAGCATTTCCTGTATGTGGATTGAAATAATCTCATTTGAATGTACGAATACCAATATTCCCATAAATTCTATGACATTTTATTCATGTATCATCAAACGTTGGCAAAACACACACACGCATTATTGCAGGTTATGTCCTTCGATAGTGTTGAAGGAAGAGTAACATTTTACAGTAGGTCTCGTCTGGTGAGGCGGGTGGAAATGGCTATTAAGATATCAGAAGTTTTAAGACCTACTGTTCGGAAATGGTTTCCGCTATATTCTGTCAATTAGAACATTTCGTCGAATGTAAGACTGGGTGAATTCATTGACGTCACCAGTCCATTACATGAAACACCTCTCTGTCTCTCTCTCTCTCTTTCTGTCTCTCTGTCTCTCTCTCCGATAATCATGAGCCTATGCTGATTGCCCCTGCTGGTGGCAGGTTTATACAATTAACAATTACCGTATACTGAAGATTTTAAGTTGATAAATTAACATTCGACTAATTCTCATTGTCAGCTCAATGTTACAGTCTCTGAAAATATCGTATACCGGAAAAGAAAGGTTACACAAATAGCATCCTTACTTTCTCCGACAGCGAAGTCCCTGAGGTGTATGTTGAGTTTAAAGTCCATCTCCTTCTCCAGCGTGGGAATCAGCTTCCGCAGCACGAACTCCTCGTCAACGGGGTCAGAGCGGTACGACACAAACGCATCCCAGACTCGATCATCTGCAAATCGAAAAGATAAAAGGTAAAATATGGTAAGACGCATCAGCGAAGAAAACATGAGCGTTCAGCTAGATATCAAAGTCTTGACATACCAAAACTATACCCCTGTATGAGAGAAGCAAGTATTGATGGTACTGCAATATGAGGCTGGTGAAACATTAATTGATAGGCTACGCATCGATACAAACTGATGAGAGAACAAAGTAGTAAGATATCTATGGTACGAGGGAACTTAATGTGACATTAGTAGTAGGACTGTAGCGTGACAGCGATATGTATTGGGGATATACGTTTTCTTGATTATTAAAAGCTGCAAGAGATTTTGACTGATCTAGTTATTCTCATCTTGTATCAAGTTTCTTTTAAAGTTGGTCTTATTGAAGTAAGTGATGATAATGACATGCAAATTGCATTGTGATATTATGATTAACTGGACTGAAGAGTACAGGTGCTTGCTTTATTTTCTGAATATGTACCCGTTCTATAGCTTTTAGTATGCAATCGAAATGTTCTCTCATTCTCTTCCAGTTAAATGTGAATGCTGAATTAATTGCAAACGTGGAAACTGGAATAGATTCTTATTTTCAAAGTTACAGAGATCAGGCAATGGTTTCCATATAAATAGTTGTCAGCCGTAGATCTAACGTGCAGATCGGATAATAGAGGTTGAATCTCGTATCCGTTCGATTCGAGAAAATGTTTCATTAGCTTTTTAGGCAACATTTGACAAATTTTATATTGTATGTTTTACGGTTGTGAATATTTATTGACACTAAAAATGTATGATACACAGATAAGAAAAATCACCGTACCTTGGTCCTCATACGGCTGAAAATAATGCACAATCTTCATAATTAGGATAATGCGGTGTTTCCACATCAGGTAGGGCAATACAATCAGCAGCAACAGCAACACGAAGAGCAACACTGCGCAGACTCCGACTAACCATAGGTACCATGTCTCTTTTTCCACTTGCACCCGTTGTCTAGTTGTGTTCTCTATAAGCATATAAGAAAGTTTACGTAAATACCCTTGCACCTTTAGACCGCTCCGGTGACCTAGTGGTTATAGCGTCCGCCTCGGATGCGGGAGGTGGCGGGTTCGAGACCCGGCTGAGTCATGTCAAAGACTTATAAAAATGGTACTAGCAGCTGCCTCGCTAGGCGCTCAGCATTAAGAGGTTAGTGCTAGGAGTGGTCGGCCTGTTGCCAGGATAATGTGACTGGGTGGGACATCATGATACATGTCTGCGGCATGATGCCCCAGTGCTAAACATCACTATAAACTGTCACACTGCAGACATTGTAGCGATATGACTGAAAAAGCTACGTTAAAAATCCAAATCACACACACACACACACACACACACACACACACACACTTGCACCTTGAAATCTCAGAATGAGCAAATTAACAATGTATCAAAATTATATTTAACTTTAGTATTCTCGAAGTAGGCTAATTTGTTCAATGTGAAATATGCATGTGTGTAATCTTTGATATATACAAAACGTCTTCCGTTCTACTTTGAGCAACAAAGTGTACAAGATGCTATAATTCTGTTTGACAGTTGAGATTTGAACGTAATTTAAGAATTAATATATATCAAGAGCCGCATATTAGCTCAATAACCAACTGTAAAGTGCCACCAGTGCCTCTAAAAGATGAAATATTATCACCCACCACTCCTTGCCTAAAAGGAAGATATGACGTATGGATAATCACATCACGTTCTCTCTTAAAAGAGAAACAAAAATAAAGCAAACAAAAAATTTGATATATTTCTGAAGCTTCTCAAATTAATGAAATATTTATGAATGATGCCCTTTTTCTATATTTATGTGCTCAGTTACATCTAATTCAGGTCTATCAAAACATGTTATCAACTTTTAACTTATCAGGCGGTGGTAATCACGTTTCGAAGGTATTTGTTATTTCTTTGCTAATCGATAATTTAAAGGTGGGTTTAATAAAGAGTATAATGTGTACTGCGACCTTTTAAAATGGTTAAATTAAGAGTATTTAAAAGAAGAATTTAGCAAAAATTGAAATGTGAATAATTACCTCTTTAAATAATTAATGTAAGCGCTAAGAGTACAAATCATTCACCTATTGTTTTCAGTATCGCACAACCTTCGCCGGTGTAGTCTGGGTGACAGCTACAAAACTGAGAATTGTCTGCCTTATTATTGGTACAATCCCCATGCGGTCCGCAGTCAAGACAACACGAATCCTCACAAAGATTACCGACAGCTCCCGGATAACACTCACATCTCGTGTTCGAGGTCACATTGTCTATGACACAGTCTCCATAAATGCAGGGTATCCCTCCCGGGCACAACACGGTATTTTGGGTATAGTTACTCAAGCAGTCAGTGTTTTGCGAGAGTGGCACTGTGGTAATTGTCCTTGGCGATGTCACTGGCGAATTTGTCGATACTTCTACTTCATTTGCCCTGCATAGTTCGTGCGTGACGTTGTCCGTGCATATGCATTCCACTTGGCACGTGTCTGGATCGGTGTGGCATTTCAGTCCATTCTCGCAGAAATTCGGTACAGAGCACAGAGTGATGCTGCACGTGAATGGCCTGGCGTGTACAGTACATATCGTCAGGATTACGGTGGCACATGGTATCCATAGCAACGTGTTCATCTTCCTACAGAAACAAGAATAGGACTGTGGGAATACATTCAAGATAAGTTTGTAAATACTTTATGAAATCATAAAGCAATGACGGAGAAACGTGCAAGAAGAAATAAAGTATCTTCAATAATATTGTATGAAACAAATTTTGATGTAAATTGTATATTTAATTCCAGGAACCTAAATGTCTTCCTTTGTTAGTATAATCACACACAAACCTTAATTAGGAAAAATAAAAGATTACTACGAGAAGAAAAAGAAACAGGGCTAGGACAGCCATTATAAATAATATCTTCCTTGAATAATTCCATTCAGATGATGGATGTTTGTATGAGCTTCTTGGTGAAACATGGCTCACGGAGCCGGGACGGGGGTACCAGCAAAAATTGGTGTTGCGTAGGCTCTTCATATGCTTGGCTGGGATTTTGCGTGTTGAATTTTAGCCAATATCTTTGGGGGAGTTGGCGGGGGCTGAAACAAAAGCTTGGTACTGTTGGGGTAAGCCTTCTTAGGGTCATTCATTTTTTAATACCTATTATAGCAGTATTTTGGCCTAGTGGTTAGAGCGTCCGCCTCGGATGCGGGAGGTCGTAGGTTCGATCCCTGGCCGAGTCATACCAAAGACTTATAAAGATGGTATTAACAGCTGCCTCGCTTGGCGCTCAGCATTAAGAGGTTAGTGTTAGGACTGGTCGGCCTGTTGTCAGGATAATGTGACTGGGTGGGACATGATGCTACATGTCTGCGGCATGATGCCCCAGTGCTAGACATTACTATAAACTGCCATACTGCGGACCTCGTAGCGATATGACTGAAAAATTGTTCAAGCTACGTTAATAATCCAAATCACACACACACACACACACACACACACACACACACACACACACACATAGCAGTCTAGTGCAATAAGTGATCAGGCTCGGATATTAGAACTAGTAATGGAACCACATTTTGGCATGGAAGTGATCGTACTCATATCATTGAACTAGTAATAGAACCGTATCTTGGGCAGGGAAGTGATGATGCCCATATCATTGAACTAGTAATAGAACCATATCTTGGGCAGGGGAAGTGATCATGCTTGTGTCATTGAACTAGTAATAGTCACATCTTGGGCAGACAATGTGTCATACATTTGTATTATAGACTGTGTCGTCCTATTTATTCATAAAACAAAAATTGCTCTTATTACATCAGTATCATGACACCGATAACAGGGGTGGGTGTGAGTATAAAGTTTGTTACTTCCTTTGCATATACCTAGTAAATTCATGCTGGTCTATTTGGGACTAATATTCTTGTTTGGGATTTATTAGACGTGTAGCCTGTTTGGTTTTTGGGGGTGGTGTCAAATTTATTTTGTTTTACTGCTCTTGTGTCGGTCTTTGCTGAGCCTGTGTAGCATCAAAATATGACTTATTTGTTATGGTGGATATGATGAGTGCCAATACACTTTATTCCGCTATTCAAAGTTAGCACTATTCATCAACAATACGCTGTTTTTTGTTTTTTTTTTTTCCTATTTTTAGAACCGTATTAGCTTCTTTATAGATTTTAACAAAGTATGGCCAGGAATAAATTATGCAGTACTAGATTCAGAATATGGCCACAATACCTTATATCGTGCTAGATTCAGTATATGGCATGGATACATTTATATCGTACTAGAATAAGAATATCGCCTCGATGCATTATATCGTATTAGATTCACAATATCCCCACTATGCATTATATCGTACTATATTCAGAATATGGTATTCTATCCATTCGAATCTTTTACATATTTCTGACTTGGAGGTCACATGTAAAGTTTGCTAAGTTACTGGTAGTCAAATAATATAAAACTTTCATATACAATCCATAAGGGAGTTTAACGCTATAAGTATAACCTACTTCAGCAATGTATTTTGGGCGTTGTTTCATATTTTACCTGTGTTGAAATAAACGCTACTTTACGTAGAAATACACATAAAAGCCGCACCTAAAATACAGCGTTTAAATGCTATGTTTCAAGTGAATATACCTCAGTCTGAAAATTACAGCGGTGAGACACGAGGTTAATGCGTTTATGGCTGACTGCCCTTTTCTGCTTTCAGGGGCATGCATTGACGTGATTCTTGTAAACACCTTATTAATTCAACAGCTCGGTACTGATAGAAGGACATCTGACATGCGTAATAGGAGCTCTGTTTCGAAAAGATTCTTTTTTTCATGCATATTTAAATGGGATTTCAGAATGAAATATTCTTTTCAATGGCGCCTAATAAGTAAAATTGTATTATTTGTCCAAAAGAATCTATAAACATTTAAAAATCGTTGTCCAAATTTATTTCTTATGCAAATAAAAAATGCTACACGATTCTAAGTCATCCATGCAACAATGAAAGAGTAAAGTACAACCTGATGCCAAATCTAAAACTTGTGCTCTCCTCCGTTTTTGTTTTCCTGTGTGCAATTCAGAATGTGTTATTGATGATGACGACGATGGTAGCAATAGTACCAACAATTCTATGTGCATAAATTCTCAGCAACCTAAGGTTTTACTGTCCCTACTCTGGAGAAAAGGAAAATAAAAAAGGATCTTTCTGTATTCTGCAGAGATGACAACTTTAAATATGGATCTCATAAAATTTTTTAGTAGTCACCGACACTCAATCATGGAAGAAACGACTCAACTCTGTATATAGCAATATTTTCATTTCTTTGTTTTGTTTAAATGAATTAAGCATTTTCAATGCCAAAATCAAAAGTTACTGTGTACAGTTGTTTCTTGTTACCTCATTTTGATTATTGGTCCAATAGTTTGGGACATTCGTTCATCATTTGTTACGAACGAACTCGTGTCCAAAACGCACTCAACGCATACCCAAAATGCGGTTAGAACTCTTTTGCATGAACAATTATAATCAACATCCAGTGCTATTTTGTTGAAAAATTAAATGGCGACCTAGTCAAAATAGAGTAAATTACAAGGAATCGGTCATCATGTATAAAGTTGAAAGCAACCTGGCACCAGACTATTAAAGTTTAGAGTAAAATAACGTGCGCTTCATCTTACACTTAACTGTGAATTTCAAACTACAAGACCAAAATATTTAGAAGTTTTTCATACAGTGATATTTTAATATGAAATATGTGTTACCTAATGATATTAAATTATATACAACCCATATTTCTTTAACACAAATGTTTAACATTATTTTTGCGTAAAATATATTTTTTAAGTGATTTTTACGAATCCGTTGGGTGTTTTGCCCCAAGTTTGTGATGACACTGATGCAGTGCATGTATTGTACGGTACAAAATGCGAATACGGTACATTTTACTATGTTTTGATACCGTTTGAGATGAGTATTCGGCATTCAGCTCAATAGTCCATAGAAAAAAAATATATTATTATTATTATTATTATTATTAAAAACATTTTTTTTTTATAAAGGTTGCAGGAAGGTGGAACGATACTGCTATTGATGGTGATAGGAGGAGGATGAGCGTCCTAACTCCCGAAAAAAATTTAGCGCCCATTAAAGCCATGGCGTACTAGGTGACTGCTTAGGTCATTTATATGGTCGCGCCTGTCCTATATAGTGGAAGTGGTGGTGGTTTGGATCGTGTTTTTAACATGATGAGAACGATGGTGCTGATGATAGTGATACTGAAGATGATGAGTGGTGGTGGAAGTGGTGGTGGTTTGGCCTTGAATATGATGAGAAAAAGAAAGAAGTGGCATAATAAAGACAATCTTATTTTTCACAACTACTGCTACTGTTACAGCAACAGCAGGAAAAATCACAACAGAAACAACAGCAACTACTACTATTAACATCACTACTATCACCTATGTTATGGAGATGTCATTTATGGTGGTTGTAGTGATTGCAGTAGTAGTGGTAGTAGCAAACACTGGGACTTGAAACGTGTATTCCACTCTAAAGGAATATAAAAGAAGATGAGAGAGAGAGAGAGAGAGAGAGAGAGAGAGAGAGAGAGAGAGAGAGAATGGTCTGCAGAGAAAGAAAATTATATATTGCGATCTTTAGTACCTGGCTGCTTTTCCAATAGTCAGAGGAAATTCCACATATAGTTCAGGTGCTGTTATATAACACTACACCAGTTAACTTAACCAGACGTTAGAAAAACACTGTTAACATAAGGCAAGGCGCTCTCGATGATTCATACCACAATGAATGGCGTATTAATACTATACAAAGGCAAAATTGAACAAAGAAGGGAGCAGCTCAGTACTTGTCGCGTTTGTTTACCGAGTTTTATCCCGGATACGGATGATTACACGACGTGACTTGAATGTTGAATTATCTCCATTATGGGCATTTACCAATAGCCCAATATAATAGTGTACACACGCTAAATCTGGATAACGAGGTCAATTATGGAAGCACCAATGTTTAGTGGCAACCCTAAGAGATTCTTCACCGCATTTTTTGTTTAATGTTTAAATCAATGTTAATTTAATTACTTACTACAAAATTGATTCTACCGTTCCGGTGGCCTAAGTAATTAGAGCGTCCGCCTCGGATGCGGAAAGTTGCGGGTTCAACCCTGGCCGAGTCATACCAAGTAAATGGTAATATGAGCTGCCTCCCTCGGCGCTCAGCATAAAGAGTTCAGTGTTAGGACTGGTCGACCTGGTATCAGGATAATGTGACTGGGTGGGACATGATGCTACATGTCTGCGACATGATGTTCCAGTGCTAGACATCACTATAAAACTGCCACACCGTAGATATCGTAGCGATATGATTGAACAATTATTAAAGCTACCTTAAAAATCCAACACACACACACACACACACACACACACACACACACACACACACACACACACACACTTAGCCTATCTGCCTCATGCAAACAATAAATAAACAAAAATAATTAAAATCAGTGAAATAATCGAAAACAGAGCGGAAAATTTATAAACAATAGCTTTTTAACGATCGTGAGTTGACTTGCATGGATTTTGTTTCTTGACCATGCTTTACTTTATTTTGGCAGTCAAACGTGAATTTTATTAAGTTTAGAAAGCTTGCAATCTTGTTCAGCAACAGACGCTGCACCCAAAATTTCGATTGTCACTTAATGCCCGATTTCTCCATGGTTTTTAAACATGATTTTGATGACAGTTAAATCGCTACTCGGAAAATTTGTATTTAATCATGAGTTTTCCGTACAAATGTGTGTCTTTTGTCGTAGAGTATAACAGGTACACGATGCTTTATTTTGACATAGAATATCTAGGTCATGTAAGTTCAGTCACCGACAAAATGCACGAATTACATGAAAAACTAATTATAAAGTTAATACTTGAAGATTATTTCTTGCTTTCGCATCAGATTTAATGCATACTAGAGGGTTTACATTCATAGCAGATTCTAAGATCTGTTCATCGATCGATCGATCGATCGAGATCGAGAAGAAGAAGAAGAAGAAGAAAAATTAAATAGGTTTAGATTTTATCATATTTGGATGCCTCCAATCATATTTAGGTATATATTTGCTTCTATATTCTACATAACGCAGACATTCTAATACAAAATGAAATTCAAACTCTATCCCATTACAAAAATGACATTTTCTATTTTTGCGTGGCATTACTTGAAGCTGAGTTAATCAGCGTCCTTCAGCATGGAGTCTATGAGATGATCCTCGCATTTTTCTTAAAATATTCGCAAACCTTCCGGTTTGTTTGTACCCACCTACTGATTTTCAAAACGAAAAGCATGAAGGATATAAAATTGCACCAAACGTACCTAATCCATTTATCAATTTATAATTTCTAACCCGATTTGTACCAGAGGTTCCTAACACTGTGAAGTTATTGTCAGTTCAAACCAAACGGATTCTCTCGATGTAAGGAAGGAGACAGATTGTGCACTGTCTTTATTTTGGTTACTAGACTAGTCCCTTTCATCAAAAACTGTGTCGTGCACGTCATCTTGTAATATTTCTAATAAAAATGAGCAAATAAAATTTAAGAACTCTTTGATACACGAGTTCAATGAGATGCAGCTCCAAAACTTACAGAATTATTGAGATTTTATCAATGAGAGTGAACAACATCATATCTGTTGCTGTAAAACATAGGCTCGCCCATGCCAGTATGGCGACCTTGTCACTAAAGAAACTCCCATTTGATTCGAAACGCCAATAAGCTGACAGTGTTTGGGACCCCTGATGACAATCAGGTCAGTAATATTTAAGAGATTAATGAATGAATAAGCTGTGTAAAAGTTTTATTTCCTTGATGCTTTTTGTTTTCAAAATAGGTATTGGGGTACAAACAAACGTGAGAATGTGTGAATACTATAGTTCTATTCTAAAATTCCAAATAATAACAAAGCTTTGATAGTCATTATATAAAAAACTATTTGCAATATGTATATACCAAAAATTCCTTGCTCTTCTGGAAGATCCAAACCTGGAACAAAACTATCTCTCAAGTGATGCTTCACTACAGGTTGATACACATTAGCATTACTTCAATCCTTACATATTAGAAACCACGTGTTTCAAAAAGTATTTTGATTCTTTTCTACCCATGAAATTTAAATGTTGCATATAAAATATCATATACAATTTATGTAATTTCCTACTGCTAGAATCTACAGTTTTAAACAAATATTTTATAATTTAAAGAGTCTAAGTATTTGACAGTTTAACACCTAAAACAGTTTTACAACAAAACGGAAATGAATTCTTTCAACAATGTTACCCTGTATAAATACTCACACTACTATTGATAGGACTGAAGTAATTAGAATATCTAATAACTCGCATAAATTGTTTGGCATTATGCCAGAAAATCTATTCAAGTATTTAACCAGTGTATACAAAAATTTCATTTCTTTTCTAAAGTTTTTTTTTTTTCGTTATACACTTCTGACAATGAGCCACCTGTCGTAGTAATACCTCCTAAAGATACCTGTTTACTGACAATTTCAATTTCATTTCTATGATTATGAAATCTATCGGTTTTCGCGAGTATACCACATTTCCAAAAAATCATAATCTTAGCCTTAGATGTATTAATTTTTAATTTCCATTTCATAATACTGGTCAGTGCTTTTTGAAGATCTTTAAAAAAATCATAACACGGTTGGTCGTCAGCCGATGGCGCAATCACGTACAAACGATTCCACTTCAATCATCGTAAAATCATATCCAACAACAGTTGAGATTTTCCTAATCTAGCAGGGCCAATGATTAGCGCACGCACTGAGTTTGGAAATAAAGAACTTCTAGTTCCATTACCATGCTTGCACGGTTTAGGTGCTGCCTGCGCGGAGAAGTCAATGACCGAAAAATCTTTGATTTTCTTAAAGCATCTGAAAATTTCCTTTTTTATGATGCCATTGAATAATATAGTGTATAATACAATTATGTCTTCATATTGTGTACGATGTCGCGCAAAACATGTATGGCAGTTGCAACTCGAGTTCAAACACGTAATGGGCGAGCTGCGATTACAGGAAGTCGTGTCCGATGTGGAACAAAAATCTTCACGTCCATAGGCGGATGGCGAAGCCGTCTCACTTCTTGTTCCATCAGTGTACGCAAACGCGCAGGGTCCGGTTTAAATAACGTCAGCAGTGATATCGCGGCTGCATTTAAAAAGTTACCTGGAACACATAATGAGGTTAATCAGGCTGATTTGTTGTTTCTTCCACATGATCGTGTCACTTATCGACAGGGTGGTGAACAGCAAAGCCGTTTACGCATCGAAAAGTACGCGCTAACCATTGTGGATGTTGCAAGCAGATACAAAGAAGCTGAGCAGTTGATGTAAAAAGATTCTGCAAGTGTCATAGATGCAGTCGAACGCATTTATCCGTGTTCATCACTAACATGGCCACGACTGCTGCAAATGGATCCTTAAAAAGAATTTCTTGGATCTGTAGCTTGTTACGAATATGTAATTTAATTACTTGTGTGTAAATTTAAAATTCTCTTTTATTTTATTTTTGTATCATTACATTTTATTGTAATGATTATTTTCACGGGATCTGATATTTTGAAAGAGATATTATGTTTATATAAAACGTAGTATGACTCGCATAAACACGATTTTATCATGCCATGGTTTGTCGATTTAGTAAACACTACACGAAAACGATTGGTTATTGCCAAGGTTATTTTCTGGCCCACGTGGAATTGCATTGTTTACTGCGCTGTTTGATGATGAAATAACCACGCGTTCCATCGTGCGCGCCTGAAATGACGTCTTAGTTCAGTTTAAAAATACTCAGATCCCCGTGAAATAGTCAGTCGTACAATATATCTTCAAGAAGAAGGATATATTTCTATTAGGTGCCGTAAAGAGTTGTATTTTTACATCTTTTGAGCTCGAGATGTTTTATCATAGATGACAGTTTGTTCAGAAGTTCATCTATTTTTTTAGAATATAATAATTTATTCCCTGGAGAACTGTACAAGTGATTCCTGTGTATAAAAGTTTTAGGACAAAGACATTCAGTGAAATTTATTCTAATTTGGAACATTACAAGTTGTGGTTCAACGTGGAACTCTTGACATTCGTATAAAGACATCATCCTCCATCTTGGAACGTCATCAAGATTCGAACCTGGATTCAGTTAAAACTATTTAGTGATAGGACTTGTATTTTTTTCAGTACTAGGATAAATGTTTGGATTGTCTTCACAAACTTTAAGTCCTATTTTCTATTTTCACCTTTTCACCGTGTTTTCTAGGGAAATAAATTATTTTTGTTAAAACTTACAAAACTTGTTGGTTTCACTCTTTTCTTTTGTTACTTTTGAACGATCCTATACGTAACAAGCTGCCTTGTTGACCAAACATAGAGTACGAGTTCATGTTGGACATGTCTACATTCATCGTGACCAAAATGTTGTGGAAAGACTTAATCACACACACGCGCATCGGTCACAATTAGTCATAGCAGCACTAAACAATGAAGTCACAAGCACGATCGGATTAAGACCAGCTCATGTGATTCGACAAAAGACTTACATTTACTCAGAAAATGGATTCACAGCAGGTAGACCAAAGCCAGCTGAGTGGACTTCGTCCACCAAGTCGAACATTTGTGCGAGAGAAATTGCAGGTTGTTCCAGCGAATGCGGAACTGCCACCAGGATTTCTTTTTGATGCACTAGAGCATTACGTTGACTTGCCAGTCGCACATTGATTCACAACAGCATGATATCCAAACGCGTAGGTGGTCATTCCGTCGTGGAGTATTAATCGCTTGGTATAAATCAGGGGCAAACTCGCTTTAGTGCATCGGTAAACATACATACGATGTTTCTGACACTGTATCATATTTGCCCTGTGTGTAAACTCATGGAGGTAGCGAAGACATACCACGCACAGTTCGTGTTTGCGATCTTTCTGCACAATAACCCGTGGAACACCTTTCGCTCCCTTTTATTGTCGGGGGCAGTGTGGTCCAGCAACAACCGAGTACATTTTCTCGGATAATCGCTGGCATCAAATTCATTGGCCAAACATGGTTGTGCCACATCGTTTATTGTGTTGTGCACTATCAGCGAGTCAGTGTTAGTGTACAGCATCTTGATCCGATCCTATTAAAGCGGTCTGATTTTGTCATAGTGAAACTGGCTTATTAGCAACTTTGACAAGTCCAACGCGTACGTACCAACATAGACTGGTTTGGTCAGCTTTAGCTTCGATCTTTTTTAGTGCAAACAGCAACAAGTCCATCACCAAAAATCTTCCGAGATTCAAAGGCCGGGTCAGCAATAAGCCTTCGAAGTGTTCACACTTATAAACAAGGTCGACTAGAATTCGAATAGTTCATGAGCTTGAAAAAGTCAGTCTCAAACTCATTTCTAACAGCTGTTCTCCAACCCGTATTTATCTGGATAGACGGCGGCGTCGAAGCGTTCTGGAGAAATTCAAGCACTCGATGAATCTTGGTTACACGCATACCCAATTACAGATACAGCTGGAGGCTTTGCGCGTGAAGTACACACTTGTTGTTTGTCCTAAAACTTGGTACTAGTTTGGTGCATTCAGTGTCTTTACGTCCTGATTCATCGACGATCGATCACTGATATGGGGACAACCTCGTACAATGCAACGGAAAGTTTCTGGTGTCAGCGGATAATCATTGTATACATCATGTAAATGTTCAGGGTATTGTAGATCAACTTCAAAGAGGTATCCGTGGTTACTGTTAATGTTGTGATCGTTTATTTATTTTTGCACGTCATTGTGTGTGGAATCAATACACCGAAACTCGCCAACTGGCAAACGATCGCATCATTGCCCAATCATAAATGTTATTTGTATTTTGATACATGATGGAACTGTTGGAGGCAGGGGCTCATACCCATCTACCTTGTTAGGTTGTTGGCGCGCAAATATCTATGACTTACCATATAAATCCCGCTACGAAGTGATCTCTGAACAAATAGATGTTGGTCAACGTCGGTGAGCAATTCCAAGTTGGTTTTGGTTTCGGGCAACAGCGCTTCCCATGTCATTCCCGGTGACCAGAAGTTATAGGCGGGATCGAGCTTGTACACGTGCATGAATGTGTCACGAAATTTCTATGCACATAAGCGAGCAACAACGCATTGGTGGGCAGATACAGATACGTGATAGTCACCCATCTTTCTGCATTTGAATGCGGTCCCAACTTTGTTTCGTGCTCGCAATCTTTGTCTGAGATACCATCGCGATCCAGTGACCTATAATACACTTCAGTTAGTTGCTACTCAGTTTCGGCAAACCTGTTCAGCATTGTATGAGCGCCGCTGTTTAACTCAAGAGTGGCCATATTGTTGTAACACCGATGTAATTCCAGGAATCATATTTGCTAACAGTTGTCAAATGTCTGTTTGAATGTGAGCGAGATAATTGCCACGTGATTTTCTAATTCACCACTACGCGTATGAAATTTGAATTCAGGTACATGTGATTGCTGTTCTCGCTCACGAACATATTCAGCAGCTTTGGTAGCAACAGCAGATGCAAGAAGTTTGTGTTTATCCTTAATACAATGACGGTGCTTTTCATCCTTTACACGACGACGAATTTTTAAAACTCGTCTAATACCTCAATTATGTCAGCTCTTCTTTTGCCTCTTGGTATTTCTATCTTACGCTCACGAGCAAATTGCTTCATTTGTTGTACTGAGGATTAGTGATCGGTGGCGGAGCAGATCGAATCAGTGCAAGAATAGGTCTCAATAATTCAATTACGTTGGATTTTCGCATACCACTTAATATTTTATTCCATGCTGTTATGCGATTTTGCTTTAACTGAAACACTGTATGCATGCTTATATAAAGGGAAAGGCTTCTCTAATTAAGAAATCTGTCAATGCTGAAAATGCAATGGCTTTGATCCTAGCTATTACATAAGTTACTTCTGCATTTGTCATAGGTACCTTTGCAATCACAGGTATTTGTGCAGGTGTTTGTGTTTAACGCGCTTTTAACATTCGCGAACAGATTCACATGGCCGACAGAGCTGATTACATGATTTAACTCCGATGCCACGTTTAAGACATGGTCTAGCATCTGGACCAGTACGTAACACAAGCGCATATTTTTTTACAGTATTTATAGTGGCATGTTCTGCCGCAGAGTTCATATTTCCAAGACATACGTCTTTGCATCTCTTGAGTTCCAATGCCATTGAACTCTCTCTCTCTCTCTCTCTCTCTCTCTCTCTCTCTCTCTCTCTATATATATATATATATATATATATATATATATATATATATATATATATATATATATGGAGAGGTTTATGGAGAGGCTGTAAGCACAACATAGACATATCGTTATTTATCTTGATCTGAAATACTACACGATGGTCTTGTAAACTAACCGGCGCATTATCTGAATACTCCTTAACAAATAATTCCATAACTCATGAATGATGTGTCTTAAGTTCATATCGGACAAAATAAGCTCAAATGATCCATCACTGAGTACTGCACGAACTCGAATACTACCGTCAGGAGCATCAAAGCTTATTATTCTAAACGTTTTGGAGCGTTTGTATATCTCAGATATGGTTTTTGCTTCTCTGGACTTAAAAAGGTGGTCATAAAATCCCAAGAATGGGTGAGTGCATGCCAGTTGCTGGCGTTGTATCTCTTTATACGCCTCCAGTGATAATTTGTACAAAGGCCCTTTTCAAATAATAAATTATTTCTGTTTCAGGGTTCTCATAGCGCAATTCCTTTGCAGTGCTAGATAAAATACCTTGCAGAAAGAAGTCCGCGTAAATAACCTCCAATGATCAACACTGAGAAGAATGGTAAAATTGATTTTGTCAGACTTGTGTACGGACCCAATGATGACAAACATCATGTAAATTTCATAAAACCTTGGGTGGTTTATACTCGACAACAGCCACTACTAATTTCCTCCTATGCTCGTGCTGCTTCTCTTCTGCATCAAGGTATATCATTTCCTGAAAGAGATACTTTCAAATTCCATTCTTATACATTATCCAAAAACCATCTATTTAGTTGACATGCTCTTGAACATCTTCATCGTTACAGCTAGAACAATCGTTAAGATCATCAAACGTTTCAGACGCTTCAGACGCAGTGGGAGATGTAGTCAAAGACTCTACTTTTTCTTGCAAAAAATTATATAAATTCCTTTTCTTTTATCTTCATAAGTCTGCTCTAATTTATTCCGTTTAATTTCTAGGGTCACTGCCGAGTTAATCAATTTATCAATGTGCTTTATATGTCTCTGAAACCGCATATGGCATCTTTTAACTGCTTTGATAAATCGATATGATGTTCCAAAACGACACAGCGATCGAAGTGTTTCTGCTACACTTGTTTTATTCTAGTCGTTTCGTAGTTTAATACCATTTCTAGAAACTTCGACAGACTCCATCAAAATATTATTAGCGTAAATCTGTTATTTTGACATTATATACCACAGTAATTCTTTAATATAAAAGAAGATTTCTCCCTCGAAGATGTGCTTTTGAATTATTTTTTTTTTTTAAATTTTGGCACGCGACTAATTGCAAGAGTGTTCCATGATCCATGTGAGGTTTTACAGTAAACAAATGCGCGCGGGCAATATCAGTTCCAGATACGATTCAACGATTATGCTTGCCAAGTATCCATTACTGAAATAGATCTTACAATCATCAAAGTGAATTTCACTTTTCATTTTTTTTTCCAGCTAGATTCGGAAGTCTCTCAACTTAATAAGAAACATTTTGTATGAAACTTAGATTCGAAAGAGCGATCTTGTGTCTCATAGTACGGAGCGTTAGTTGTCATTGTTATGACCTGTTTTGAAACTGTAAATGAAAACCACGTATTTAGCGCTAAGAAATCGTGTGGAAAACACTGATGGGCCCTTCCATTTATGAGCTAATATCGAAAAATACGCCATTACTATTTACGCCTCGTGTAATGAATGATAAGCATAGATAGTTATCATCGGCCGACGGGATATTCCGTAGCAGCAGAGAGGGTGAACTTTTCTGAGCCCTTATTTTTGCGATTTAACGGTTCTATCGATGAAATTTTCTCTAATTGGTCTCCAGTATTATGGTACCCTCCGAGTATATCAGTACCGGGTCACTCAATTTTTGTCGTCCACCCTCTCTGCTGCTATAAATTAAACAAAGATTTTATCCAGACCTACACGATATCTAGATCTTGGATCATGTAAATTTATCGTTATAAATCCGCTTTTGAAAAGAAATTTTTAAATTTAATCATGTCCATGTACCCTGAACACCAAGTATAGTAAATATTCTGCAGGGTATAATTATCTACTCCATTAAATACAACTAAAATATTACAGTTATCTCTAATTACCTTAGGTATTTGCGTGTATCGTTGTGTAACATAAATCACATCAGTATTTTTATGCCTACCTCGAGAAAATATTCTAGCTGGATTGGATTGTTTATGCAGCATAACATCATCGTACACTACGAGATTATTGATGAGTCCATCTAGATCATCTACAGATGGTGCCTCATCGATATCGGTAATAAAATCAATAACATCATTATCCAGTATCTTTGCATTTTCATTAAAATCTTTAAGTACCCCATAACACCGCTGATTATCTACAGATGGTGCTACCAAATATAACCTATCCCACTTGAGCCATCGCATTATTATATTAAGCAATAATTGTGTTTTACCAGATCCAGATGGACCTATTATTATCATTCTGATAGAATTTGGTAATGCTGGATGGTGCTTTACTGGTTCTTGTTTCCGTGTTGCTGAAAAATCAATTATATCCATATCATTAATAACATGAGTCTATATTGTGTTCGATGCAGAGCATTTACACCTACTGCCGAATTAACAACAATAACAACAAAAAATAAAAGACGTGCAATTACAGGTAAATGTGTAAAATGTGGCACACAAAAATATAAATTTATTTCATCAAAGACAGGTGGAGATATAGCCGCTTCATTAGGGAAATTACCAGGAACCCCATGGGCTAAATACCCCGGTGAGAAACACCTTCCTGGATATAATTATTGTGGTCCTGGAACCCGACTTGATATCCGACTTGATGATCAAGATCAACCAAGACCAGGAGAGCATCCAGTAAATAAGATTGATCAAGCGTGTCATGTTGATGATGTTGCGTATAAAAGTAAGGATTTACAACAACGGCATCTCGCAGATGTAAAATTGATTCATGCGTTAAATTCTATACCTAATAAATCTGTTAGAGAAAAACTCGCTAGTTTTCTAGTAAAAACTGCTATGAAAAGTAAAATAATGCTAGGGGCTGGTAATTAATTATATAACTAATATAATGGAATCTGTTTATTATTCCCCGAGAGGATATTGGAGACGCAAAGCAGCTATTACTAAACTTTCCGAAGCAGCAAAAGTCTCACGTAATGTCGCTGCAGCGTGGTTAGCACGACAGGCAATATGGCAGATTTATCTACCACCACCTAAAAATATTCAATACGCACATTTTGATGTTAGCGTCCCTAATGAAGTTCATCAAGCAGATATTTTATTTTTACCGCACGATACTATTAAAACACGTGGACGAAAATCACGCACGTACAAATACGCATTAACTGTCGTTGACGTTGCGAGTAGATATAAAGAAGCGGAACCATTATCAAGAAAGACTGCATCTGAAGTTGCATCTGCGTTCGAGCGAATTTATCAGCGAGGACCTTTGCGATGGCCACAATTATTACAGGTTGATCCTGGTAAAGAATTTCTTGGTACAGTATCATCATTGATGAAGCGACATAACGTTAAAATCAGACGAGGACATACTGAAATTCATCGTGATCAGGCAATCGTTGAACGATTTAATAGAACACTTGCTGAGCGGTTATTTGGATACCAATACGCAAAGGAAATATCTACCGACTTTAAGTCCGGAGAGAGATCTCGTGAATGGGTTGCAAGGTTACCAGATGTAATAACTGCATTAAATAATGAAATTACTCGTGCAACTTCCATGAAACCTTCTAATGCGATTACAAAAAAATCTATACCCCGTAGCGATAAACAACAACCTCGACCGGTATTAGGTAATGTAACTGTAAGATATTTATATGAGCCTGGGGAACTTGAGGGTGGTAAAAAAAGAGCAACCGATCCTATCTGGAGCGTTACTACACATACAATTTCTGACATAGTTAGATCCACTGGAAGACCTGCAATCTACAGATTAGATTCTACAGCTCCTCAGCGTGGATTTGTACGTGAACAATTACAAGTAATTCCTGCGGATACACAATTACCACCACATACAATTACATAACCAGAACCTCTACGTCGATTGCATTCAAGACAGGTCAGCATCACATTATCACGTGTGTGACCTAGATCGCTATTAATTCTATCTACGGTAAATTGTCTTGGATTATTATTCGAATACTGCCATAGCATCTTACAGTTACAGCTTGCACAATCATTATTCTGTCGTTGTTTTAGCGTTATAATAAATTCAGCATCAATATCAAAGTTACGCTTATTTTTTTTGTCACATTGCTTATAACCCGCTAATTTTTTCTTTATTGCAGCAGTGTCGTTAGTGATTTCCTCAGTTATCATGTAATCTATAATAACCCTATGTAGTTGAGATATTCTTCTGACTCGAGAAACTGCAAGATAGACTAAATTCGACCATTCAATCCGATCATCTACAATCCAGATATTTGTATCAGAAATAGTTAATCCTTGAGATGAGTGAATTGTTATAGCGTATCCTAACGTCCATGGAGATTTATCCATACTCAATGCGCATTCAACAACATTAATAGCAACCAAAACAATATCATTCAAGACGAGATTCTGTACCTTTGGTTCCACCGAGGCACCAGGAATTTCCACTTCGATATTTTGCCGTCGAATGTCCGCTGGGCGATAACACAAAGGTACAGGTAAATCTGAAAACTTTTCTTTGTGTAACGTAAATAATTTCTTCTGTAGTTCATCACGAACTATTTTTCTACTTGCGACTATCAAATCAGCGGGTCTCCATAAATTTAAAAAATCACTCATCGTACTTTCTGGAATTACTCCTCGCATTATTTCACATTGTATTTTATCTGGCTGCAGTCTGATTAATCTTTTAAACTCCTTCAGCGGTTCATCAATGGCTCTACGGTCATCATTTATTTCTTCATAATAATCTACGTTATTCTTCAGCCATTCATGTGAAGATTGTCCAATAAAAGGTGGTGGTTGACCATGATCGCCACACATTATCACAGCAGTATTCTTTAATAACAACCATTCAAGAAATACTTTTAATACTTCTAACGACACCGTGCATATCTCGTCCCATATAATATACTTAGGTATATATTTTTCACCCATTCGTTCAGGAGTCCATGTGTCTCCGCACCATCTAAAGAAACTATGGTATGTACATGATTTTACTCCTCGTTCTTTTATTTCCCTGGCTAATTTATGTGTAGGTGTTAAAACGATTATATCTGAACTATTATTCATAAATAAGTTAATCGCACGAGTTGTTTTACCTGAACCACCGCATCCGTTAAAATAAACAGTCTTATGTCTAGCTACAGGATCGTATACAGATGGTGCAGATGACTTTGATGTTTGATCACTGTTTTTGTAATATTTCTCCATAATTTCAACGTCTGCAGATTCAGAATAGCTAAGTATATTCTCTTGTTTTATTCTCCATGTCCCCCATTCACCATTACCGAGTAGCGGTTTTAATAAATCCTTATATTTTTATGTATATAAAATGAATCCGTAGCAACTCTGACAGCATCATTAGGAAATCTATTTATCATTGACAATAGATTTATTGAAACATAAGCCAACATCGAAGATCTTAAATGAGTGAACTGCGGTGAATCGCCATCAATATAGCTCACAATCGTACCTAGTTTGGTCCCGTCTGATAAATAAGCATTACATCGGTTTACAAACGTATTTTTTTCCGTTGTATCAGCGATTATAAAATCTAACTCAGCATCGTCCATAATCAATCTTGTACAGTGTCGTTTATAATCGTATGAACTACCTTGAGTAAACTTGCCGATTATCTTTCTACCAAGATCTTTTGCAAGTTTTTCATCGTCCCTGCATTTACAGTCATCTTCGTCAAGATCAAGGAATTCTTTCCTGGCATCATCGACAGGTTCTGGTAACCAAACCTGCTTCTGCGGACGATACGATATAATCGCTTCAGTTACTCTCAACGATATTAAAATTCCAGCATCAAGCATATACCGCAACAGCACTATCGGTACCCAGTACTTCTCTGAAAAATGTCTTCCAAACCAAATATAGTTGATAGGATGAAGATTTTGTGCAAACTCGAATGATTCTACACAAGCAAATCCTGTTAAATCAAAATCTGGTAGGGGTCCGTTTATCGAAACTTTGGTCATCTCGTGTGATGGATGTCCAAATTTCTTAAAGTATCTAGAACATTTCCCATATCCAAGAAAACTTCCAGGATAACACGCTGCCATATCAACAGAGATAACGTCACTATGGTTGTATTTGGTATTCCATAATCCACTATGTCCATATTCTATACAGCTATTCCGGACATCATCAAGAAATTCCGATCGTGTCGGTTTCCATGAATTTTTCTCCTGAGCGAAATGAGCAGCTACTGATGAAACGGTAAAACAATTATTTAATAATTGTCTAACTTTGACATCGTCTGAAGTATATTTCAGCGCAAGATGTTCCATTTCTTCATGAAGAGATTCTGTACGGTAAATATTACCATTAGGCCGTACAAACTGATCGTAATGTTCGTATTCTGAACTTTGAAACAACCACACAGATACAGGGTCACTTTTACTGATATTTTTGATAAAATCAAGTATATGACCATCATAAAATTTAACCGTTCTATCTCGTGGAAATATTGTTACTGCTGAGGTCCACGCATGCGAATTATGATCGATGATATCTATCGGAGCTCCATTTTTTATGTATTTTGGTTTATACAAAATCTCTCCGGTTAACGTCTTCACTGTTATTGGAAATCTTAATTTCTTTTCTAGCTCAGCGACATCTTTGATAGACGCTCCGGTATCTTTAACTGTTTCTGCCCATGTGTTTATTTTTTTACGTCTTAAATCTGTCAGGCCATTACCACGTATCGCATTTGTGAAATGTTCTGTAACTCGTTCAGCTACACAGTTTATTCTCGACAGTTTCATCGGTTTAAGATTCTTAACATCAGGTTTATCATTCAGCGGATATATTGCATATACAACTGCGGTCACAGGATATATTGCATATACAACTGCGGTCACAGGATACCCCCGCTCATAATACGGTCTGTCTATACCAGTAAGTATTCCTGGTTTGGATTTATTATTTAAGAGAACAATATTGCTTCCCGACTGCACACGTACTGGATCACGCTTATCACGAATAATCCAGATACCGTCATCTGTCTCTACAATAAATTTTATTAAAATAAAATATTTTTGATTATCAAGGTGGTTAATAATTACTTTTCCTCGTTTGTCATTCATCACATTGAAAACATTTCCAACTCTGAATGTTGACCATGCATGAGCAGCACCATCGTCACGAAATTCTTTTTTGGCTTCACGGATACGTTTAGTTATATCTTCATTCATTAAAGCTAGATCCTGCATGAAAGTACTAAATTTATATTCTGATAGTTTGTCAAGGTCAAATCTAGCAGGGGAAGGTTCAATAACGGATAATTCCTCCATATAATTAAAACAAATATTTAAATTGATTTTTTAGTATATATATATATAATGATTGAAACAAAGAATTACTGCCAGTGGCTTAAAATTGGACATACTTCTCCTTGTAACAGAGCATGCGTGAATGAATTTTGTAGCTACCATATGCAATGTGTTAGATATGGAAGTCTAGGACCAAAACCGTGTATTCAGTGTGGTGCTGGAGTCAGAGGAAAAACTCGATTATGTGTGAAATGCGGCGGTAAAAAATATAGAGAGTTAAAACGTTATTATGACAAAAAAAAATGGTAAATCCCCTATAAAAACCGTAGAGGATTATCTGGCCAGATTTCAGAATAATAATTTAGACAAATAGTATTAGTATATAAATGGAGCAAAACGAATTTGTAGCGCATCCGATCATCAAAAATTATGAAGCGTCTCGTGATGGCGTGATCAGGCACTGTCGATCAAAAAAACCAGTCGGTAGTCTTGATAAATTTGGTTATTTTAAAATTAATACCAATGAAAATAAACATTATTTCTCACATAGGTTCATTTTTGAATGTTATTTTGGATTGATTAAAAACGGACTTGTAGTTGACCACTTTGATGGGAATCCCCAGAATAATCATCTATGTAACTTGCAAGTCGTTACACAAAGTCAAAATTCTGTACGTGGAAATACAGGAAGGTGTAAAGTATTCGCAAAGAGAGTTATTAAATCCATAAATACAGAACAGACCAAGAAATGACCTTCCCCTCAATAAACGCAGCAGGTAGATATTTTGGCATACATCCACGATCGGTACAATTTGTCGCAAATAAAACATACAAATCTGCATATTCAATAAAATACAACCAGCAGATAATATTTGAATACGTCAAATAAAACTAAATTTTTACTGTATATAGTACGACTGTCAATTTTGCCAAGGTTTTTGTTTCGCCATAACTACAGTCAAGGGTCCACCTTCACCGTCGCTGCTCTCAGCGTCACTTTTGACAGAATCAGATAGAATAATCTTTCTTAATTGCATTATACGATTGTCCACGATCTTTTTTCTTTCGTACTCGTGAGACAGTTCGGATTTAACCTTTTCGATTGACTGTGCAAGAGGTGCAAATAGCTTTACCTGATCATCGTTTACCATAGCTAGTGATTCAAGCATAGATTGATAAATTAATTTTATAAATCTGTAGTTTGAAGGTAGTGTATATTTATTATCAAATTTTCTCTGTTGCAGTGATTCAAAATCGCACATAATTTTCTGAGGGTCGAGATTATCAGATATTTTTATTCCGTTATGTTTTAGTTTTTTAATAGCACAGATAATATCATTGATGTTTTCATGGTTCATTATATATATATATATATATATATATATATATATATATATATATATATATATATACATATATATGACGTTCGGTCTACCATTCCACTGGGGTCCCTTCTGCTGGTAAAGCCTTTACCAACAAGATCCTAAGAGTCCCTTTTTTTATATGGCATCTATTGCCTGATTTATTTATTTTTTTTTGTATGGGCACTCTTCATGGTTAAGACCTGTCTTATGGTCCACAGGCATCTTATTGAAACTTTTTGGTCCAGCGGACATTCTTTCTGAATGTCCCTATGTGGGTACCCTTCAGTGAGGTCACAAGGTCACGAGCTCACATCACCCTACTGTTTATTTTGGGAGGCGCAAGCATAGACATTACGATTTCATGTAAGCCCCTCTCCAAAATCAAACCCCGGGTAAATGATATTGGAAGTACAGGACCAATATCATGTGTGCAATGCGGTGTTGGAGTCACAGGAAAAACTCAATTGTGTTTAAAATGTGGCGGAAGTACATGAAATCTCAAGGGTTGCTTGCGCCCCCCAATTAAATAGCATCAGTCGCCAAATGCAAGATAATATATCTTTAGCATTTTTTGAGACTCGAACGCGCGAGAGTCTGCAGAACTTCGATCTACGTCCAACCGTCTTACCACTTCGGCCATCGCTCTCTTATCAATAATACAGTTAAATTTAAGTATATAAAATATTTGCGCTTGTATTACTAATGTAGCGTGAATTTACTTTAATTTTTCAAAATTAATAAAATAATCGCACGTATGAGTTATCGTTCGTTAAGGTCAAAATACGTTAGAGCTGAAAATAACTCTACGTACTTGGTATATAAAACTGACGTGAATTTAAGGTTATCAGATTCAATCCCTCTCTGTTACAAATTACTGATTCACTAACAGCGATGCTTACAGAAAACAGATAGATCACTAAATAATTAACGAAAAACGATATATATCGTGTCCGTACGGGGACTGAAATACCTCTATAGATAACATGTATTACAAGGGAGATAATCGTTTAATTTGCTCTACAGAGAGACAGAGCAGAGTTATTGCGCTTCATTATATATAATCAATTACAGTGAAAAAAATAATTTTTATCCGTGTTTTTGAGAGAAAATCTCGTTTTTTGCATGAAAAGTACCTGAAAATCAAAGAAAATTTGCTAGATTTTTAGAAACCGTACGGGTCAAACCCCCAGGGTTTCTCTAAATGATTTTCGTGTTTTTCAGCATTTTCCTCTCAAACATGTATAATTTCATTATTTTTTTGCTCGTTTTTTGATGATTATTTGTTGTTTTTTGCTCGAAATATGTTATTTTTTTGTAAAAATGTCAAAAACCACGAAAATCATTTAGAGAAACCCTGGGGGTTTGACCCGTACGAAATTAGAAATTTGACTAAAAAACAAGCAAAAAACGAACAAAAATGACTAAAAAACAAGCAAAAATAACATAAAACAAGCAAAAATAACTTAAAACAAGTAAGTTTTCTCAGATCTATAATGCGCCGATTGCAAAGGAATTTATTCGCTAAACGAACAATGTTTGGTGCGCTATCACATGTACTGTATAAGTATGACAACTCTACGAGCGTATATATAAATTAATATATAACGTCTCTCCTCTTAGGTCCACAATGTTGCCATCTTGATTTGTGAGTTTGAAGTTCATTCTTGACAATAATGGATTATGTACACGCAAGTAGACCTGATTTATTGGCTCAGACACAATGAGCCATCCTGGTGGTACCATAGGGGTGAATGTATGTAGTACATATCCTTGCTCCGCAGTGCTACTGCAGTGGCTAGATTTTGAAAGATCTACTTGATAGCTACTATCAATTGCGTCACATACTAGATTGACTGCGATCGTTGATGTTATATTAACAATGCCTGGCGATATATGACGGCCTCCACCGTATGGATCGTTGTTATGTTTAAGAATAACGGGTGGTGGGGCTATTTTTCTCCACGCTGCATATATTTTAGGGAAATATTCATCAATGACATCGTTGAGTGTTTTCTTCATTTCAGCGTTATTTAAATATGGTATTATAAATGTTTGTAAATCTTCTTCTGTTATTTTGTAATGATCAAGGAATAATTGCTTATTTTTTGGTCTTGTGTAACCACCTCTACTAATATCAGTCGCAATGTTTATAATACTTCGATTGGCGATGTATAAATCAAATAGGATCCTATTTAAATGTTTTATTGACACGATTATCTGATTTTTTACATCATCGTTATAATGTTGTGATAACGAAATAAATAAATTGCTTAAATCATTAAGTGTTTTATCGTATTCGGGTTTAAGAAAATCTAAAAATTCTTTAAAAAATTCTTCATCAACAATCTCTCTAGTAACCTGCGTCCTGGCGTCTCTGATAACATTAAATGCTGATTTATTTGTATTAGGGGTCCTTCGACCGTCGAAATCAGTAAAGTAATATCTATCGTCGCTTGGATCATATTCAAATAATATATAAGACCATGGTCGTTTTTTCGATATTCTGGATCTTTAATGAATCTTTTTTCCGTTGTGAGAAATTCATTTTTGGTTGGTTCTGGAATTCCATTTGATTTTTGGTCTGGTGCAACTTCAGGCCATCCTAACACTGATCTGATTGAACTTTGATAAATATCTACAGAGTAATCGGGGGAATTTATTTCAATCACTGCTGATAATGTTGGTTCGTATACACCAATTGTTATTTTTGATTCTTTTCCTGTAATAGATTTAATTCTGCGCTGGAACTCATCGTTGATCTGTTCTATCTGATAACTACCAGTTGGAATACTAACTACTTGCCAATCGGGAGTTCCATCAAGTTTATTCTTATTTGCGAATACTAGTGAATTATTTGGCTGTTGTCCACCAAATGGTTTTGATCTAATATTAGGCCAGCTATAATAAACTCGAAGCTGCGCTAACGCTATTTCTTTTGCAGGAATTGCGGTTGGAAAGTTAACGCTAAACTCAGGATTGGTCGAACTTAATGAAATCATTGTAGTTTTTGATGGTGTTGTATTAGTGACGATCTGTTGAAGTAACTCTCTTGACGTTGTCAAGGACTCAGACATTATTATTATTGTTATTATTTAATTCTCCATTTTGGCTATCGTTAGTAGCGATTATGAATGCTTCATCGTAGGTTTTCATTATTGTTGCAAATTCCTCGTCGGATATTTTACCATCACTAAGATAAAATGAAACACATGAAGTTAGTTTAGAATAGGCTGCTGTTGCTGTGTGTAATTTTATTATATACTCACGTAATTTATCATTTGTGCACGTAGATATTTTTTTAGCGATAATACTGAGAATACCTGCGATAGTCGTTGAAGTTGAAACAATAATCGTTATAACTGCTGGAGCTGTCATTGTTTACGTTGATAATAATAATCCGGATCCAGCAACAATAGCAGAAACCAAGTAAACGATTATATCAATGACAACCATACGTCTGCGATATATTTTTATCTTTTACTGTATAATTGTCAATGATATTTTTTAGTTTGGTCAAGCATTCACATACTTGATTATATCTGTGACGTTGAACGTCGATAAGTGACTCAGTCACTTGATTCATTATACTAACAACGTCATTTAATTAAGATTCAGCTACGAATTCTAGGTACCACCAGTAACGTCTCGGAGGTATTTCCGTTGATGTTAACGTAAAGATTTCTTTGATATTCTTGGTTAGCATCACCAATAGAGGATTATGATATACATTCGGTGATAATGAAGTTGCCGCAGTAATTTCCGAACCGTACATAGATAACCTGTATAACCCAGTTACTTCTGCGGTATGTTCGAGAGTGTTATTTTGCGGTGTCCATGTTGTTGATCCTGATGCTACTGTGTACACGATATTTTTAATTTGTCCGTGTGGAATTTTAATCAGATTAGTTTTTTGAACAATATTAGGTATTCCACTAACAATATCATCGAGTTTCATGTTAACGTCGGCTACTTTTATGTCAACGGTTGGTTGTTCCCCAAAAAATTCTTTAATGGTTTTGTTTATGTTTCTACGAAAATTTAAAAACGTTTCCACGTGTCTAGTAAAAGTAACATTGAGTGTGGTCATTTCATCATTGATTGTTTTTAGCGAAGTTGTCGTAGGAATGTTGCTATCGTCTACATATTTCTTCGTTGCAGCGTCAAAATCAGATTCTGGTGTTCTAAGATTATTAATACCATTATTATTCATGTTGAGAAATGCACGCATTATACCACCGTTGACTAACACGTACTTAGATTCTTGATCGTTGACGTATTTTTTTGTTGCTGCATCTGTATCTGCGGCTGGGTTTCCAAGGTATGTAATTTTTTTTCCTGACATAATAATATCACCAGTAAATACATCACCAGTTTTCTTGATATAATTGTTAACTGACTTACCCGAATCTTGTATTTTACCTTGATCAGTAAAAGTAACGATATTATCAGCAACTGCGGTAGGAATTCGTATAAGTACATCTGGCAGTTGTATATTGCTTGTCTTTAATCGTCCTTGTTTATCCTGAAAAACAACGACTTCATTTTGATCCACACTTGTAATATTTAATAAATCATCAATCACATTTCTGAGTTGATCAAGAGTTGCATATTTAGATAAATCACCTTGCTGCTGAGCTTTACCACGAGCAGATCTTCCGTAAATATCTACCATTATATTTATCAATATCTGTTTAAATGTGACAATGTGGTATATTCATGCACGACTTTATGAGGTGGTTTTGTTGATTTTGATATAGCATCAAGTACATTAAGTACTTCACGACCACATATTGGTCGATCAGTTAATGTTTGTGTTGGTAACGTTGAATACCAGATTGGAGCAATATTATTGCTGACATAATGAAGAAATTCCTTAGGTGGCGCTAATCCATATGAATCGAATTAAATAATTCCACGTGGATCAATTGCATATCCAACCCAATGCGTGCCTGGTCCAGAATTTTTATCGAGATTGATAATACCAGTTTCTAAATCGCTAGCGATTTTAGGTAATTGATCGCGCATGAAAACACCTCTAAAATGTTTAATTTTTAGTTTTTTAGCAGCATTGAGTAAATCAAAATTGGACATATGCGATATCAGTAAACTGTCCCGGGAAGTCTTAGACCCTTTACGTACCATGAATGTGGAGTCCCTGGCAATCTGAGACCTTTTCCCTTTTTTTTAATTCCCTTTCCTGTTGCTTTCTTTAATGCCATTCCAGCAGCAGTTCCAACAGCGCCTAATGCAGCTGCTTTTGCAACAGCTGGGGCTGCAGCTGTTATTAAAGCTGGTATAGCTGCAAGAAGTGGAAATATACCACCCCTCTTAGCGATGTCTTTGATGGCGCCCGCAGAAAGATTAAGTTTGACGCCTTTATTTGATTTTTTGGCTTCATTGAAGTTTCTGAACTGACGCTCAGTCAACGATAATTTATTTGAACCGCTCATCTGTTCTCGCTTTAGCGATATTTTTCTTCCACAGTTATTTTTGATGCTGATTGTAGTCTTTTAATCTGACCAGGAGTCAGGGTAACACTAACGTGATTGTATGACATTATAATTATTATCCTGATTTTAAATCAGGTGATCTAATTATGTGTTACATATTTTCTACTGGAGCATCAACGACTCTCATTCGTCCACCAACACCTTCAAGTAACATCGTCTTATCGCTGAGTATAACGGCTATTGCTTTATAATTAGCGATAACTCCAACATCTCTATTAACACGAGCTCGAAAGATTATGTCAACTACTGATTGTCTGGTTAAATCAAAATGTTCAAGCGAAAAGTAATAAATCGGATATAAGGTTGTAAAATCTAACTGTGATATTTGTAAACCAGTATCAATGTTCTGATCACGCCCCATAAACGATATAAGACGATGATACGCACGTGCTACATGATTATTTTCAAAATTTAGCAATATATCCTCGGATGGTTCTTGATGTCCATTTATCCTTAATGAAACTTCAGAAACACCAAGTTTGTGGAATATCATGTGATTACGTAGTTGATTATTTACTCGTGTAATATCTTGTAATGCAATAAATATGTGTCTTGGTGCAGAAACACCCTGCTGAGAAGCTATTTGCCATGTAAATAAACCATTGATATTACTCTGGATAGCATCTGTGGTCACTGTCAACCATGACAACGTTGATTTACCGCCTTGACTCATAAAAGATAGCAACCGGTCTTCTTCAGATATTGAGGGGGTCATCACTGGCATCCACAATGAAAGTTTTGTTAGTATTACTTTACCAGCATCACCAGTGGGTCTCCATAATGCATCATTATCAGTGCCTTTTCGTACAAGTACAACCGTATGTTTGGCTCCGAAAATGACTTTTCTGACATTTCTACAGAATCCAAAAATATGTGACAGTGGAATTGCACATGAAAACTCTCTTCTGTTACCTTTCAACATTGATTTACGTGCTGCAAATCCTAAATTAAAATCGGGATTTGGAAAATATAGATCTTCAATAGCAGCAGCAGCAGGAGGAACAGCTCGATTATTGTGCTGTCGAGTAACCTGATTTCTGTTATCAGGGTGGTCAGAAGCATCCTTGACAAACATCATTGATGGACCAGCTGATCTTGAATAATCGTCGCTGTATCTCGCAAGACCAAGTATTGTTGTGGCAACATCGACGTCTTTCTGAATTGATTCAATATTTTTTTCCGTCAATCATGTACGTAGCGCTATCAAATAACGCCATAATACCATTATTAACAAAACCAACCCTAACTTCAGCTCCATATTCTACTGGTGCTGCAGGATTAGCGTTATTTAAAATTTCACCTTCTACTTCAATAAATGCCTCAGCGGGTAAGAAATACCTACTTGTATCCTGAACTTGTAATTCAATTCATCCACGCTGATCTGGAACTCGTGCGTCATAAGAATAATATTGATAATCACGCACAGACTCATCCTTGAGTACTGGTGCATCCATGTCGAACGCTGGATCAGATATGCGTTTAAACATCTTTATTATATTTGCTATCGTCTAACACGAAGACCACTTCGGGAAGTGAGACCACTTCCTGCTATCAGACTAGCTGTTATATTTTTTTCTTTTTCTGATAATGGTACATCAGCCAACTCTGCTAGTTTTTGATTAGCAGCTTGGTTTATTATTTTACTAATATTTGCAGGCATTACTTAAGTGCTAGGTAATTTTACAGGTTGAGGTCGGACTGCAGGTCTGCGTATTAATCGTGCTAGTCTATCTTTGATTGCTGAGAATGTTTTACTAGCAATATTACCAACAGCACCAATACCTTTTTCACGAACAACATCAATAGCTTTCATTGATCGTTGCTTTGCAATCGGTATTGCTTTTGGGGCTATCCTTCTAAATAGACCCTGAACAACATCACCTAGTCCATCTCCGTAGATTGTTTTGTATACTGGTAATCGAGAATTTACCGCCCTGACCATGGTTGGTCCACGTTGAGTACTATTTATGATCATTTTATTATAATAACTGTATTTAATTACATACTCAATCCAGTGACTTAGTCACTATAGTAGTCATCGGCGATTTCATTAATGAGAGACCGATATACATTAATATCCATAATTCCACCTGTAAATAATCGTTTACAAATATCAGCTGCTTCATTAATTATTTCTGGGGAATTATTACCAGCTCGTTTTCCGCCAATCAGAATTTCTAATCGATCAACATCAGCAAGGACATTATTGGGACAAGTAATAAGACCACTTCCCTGATTAGTAAAACCGCTTCCAGTTATGTCGCCAGGAGAGGTGTCTGACGGCCAATATTCTTCTTCTTCCTCTTCACTTGGTTTCGGTGGTGTTGTTTTACTTGGTTTCGGTGATAGTTTTGGTTTCGGTGATGTTTTTGGTTTCGGTGATACTGGATAATCACGAAGTGATTGCTCAAATGGTTTTGGTGCTTTTTGTTGTTGTTTTGGAGGTTCTTGTTTCTTTTGTTTTTTACTTTGTTTTATCTCCTCTTTTCTTAATTGAATTAAATTATCAATTGCCCTAAGATAACTCCGATATATTGGATCATTCTCGTTAACTCGTTCAACTTTCATACGTATGCGATATAAATATTTTTGCCATTGTTTACTGTTTTTAATATCTTTAGCGTGTTCAGGTTTCATTAATTTATCTCTTCGACTAAAACCATCCAAAGCAAACTCAGCTAGTTGATCTAGGTTCAAGTTATTAATTGCCTTAACAACATTTTCATCAAATTTATTTATCAGTTCAGCAGTACTTATTGCACGACTCTTTTGTTCGGGGGCTGGTGCTTCAGCACCTCCAGGCTGATCTTCATCCTCAGGTATTTCCGGGACTGGCATCGCAGCAGCTATTTCGCTGGAAGTCCATGTAAAATCCTTTTTGTCTGTTTTGTTCTTTCCGCTATTTTTCCAGTTGCTTCAGCGGTTTTCTCTAACACAGGTAGAATGCCTTTAGTAGTCTCAGTGATAGGTTTAAATAATTGTTTTGTATCCTCTTCAAATTCCACCTGAGACTCTTGACGAGATTGTAACTGTTGTTTAACTAAATCACGAACAGGTAAATATTTTCTAATTGCGTCCAGTCGCTCTCGAGCTAATCTAGCTGAGTGTGGTTCTCCAATATTCATTATTGATAATATCTATACTGGTTGTTTAATTTATAGCAGCAGAGCGTGGACGACAACAATTGTGTGACCAGACAAGTAAATGAAATCGCATAAAAATTTGAAAAAGAGTCAAAAATAATCTTGCCCAATTAGAGAATTTTTTGGTTTAAACGTTATTGACGGTATTTTTCAGCTTCGTAGGAACCCTTAGTTTTTATAAATAAGGTCTCTACAAAGTTGTAGGGTTCACCCTCTCTGCACACAAAAAATAAAAAAACCCGCTTTTAAAAAATGGTCCAAATTATTTGGTTGGTTAGAGGTTTCAATTTGACGTTATTGACCTTGTATCTCGGCTTTTTGAGACCCCCCCCCCCCATCAGGCAAATTTTTCCTATCTTCGTAGGAACCCTTATTTTACAAAAATAAGGTCAGGAACAAAGTTGTAGGGTTCACCCTCTCTGCTGCTCTCTCTCTCTCTCTCTCTCTCTCTCTCTCTCTCTCTCTCTCTTAACCATCGTATCAAGATAAGGGCGAAAATGCATGAAAACACGAGAATAGAGGATTTTGGCTTATGTACTACCACAACGTCTCTGGACCTATGAAGAATGATGTAAATGTTAAGTCAAACCGACCAGAGAGAGAGAGAGAGAGAGAGAGAGAGACAGAGACAGAGACAGAGACGGAAACAAATTTATGGTCGGTAGTAATGTTAATTAAAGCAGAATAATGACATAGATCAACTTTAAATATATCAAAATATTTTAATTACCTCTTGTTGGTTCTTCATTTCGCTTAGATTCTATTCCACGCTAATTTCCTTGCGCCTGTGCGTCAATTCACTGATGAGCGTTCAGTGTACAAGAATCAATGTGTCTGTAGGCCTAGTGCTCAACTTTCTTCATTAAAACCATCTTTCATGTATAAATCATAAGTGTAACTTATATTGATTTAATCAATGTGAATAAAAATAGAAACTCAAAAATGAAAACAATCAACTTAACAATATGAAAAGGTGATTGTGAATAGGCACAAAAAGACAGAACTGCATTTTGTAGCGGACACGCTGGGCAGGGATGTGAATTCATTCATCCAGTCAATACACAGTTGCCTCTCATCATCTAACTCCATTCAAATGGCAAATATATGTATTTATGTGTGATATAAATAAAATATATGTATAGAATGTACGCTGTATCAATGATATACCACTCACTGTATACATTTAGCATTAAAAGGAAACTCGGCAAGCCTCATTTCCTTTAAATGACAAATTTATACATCTCGTGGTATATGATTGATATTGCATACATGCCATACATACATACATACATACATACATATATATATATATATATAACACTTTATATGTTTGGCACTATAATAGTTAAGAAGGTACGAATGACGAATGTAAGGTTTATATATTACATATTATAATTTAAGCAGAAGCTATTTTTTAGGAATCGAGTGCATTCTTGCCTACATTTGCATCAAAGCTAAAATATATTTTGTAATGACACTCGAGAATCTTGTGTGTCCCTAGATGGCAGATCGCAAAATGTACAATTGGATTTATAGACGGGTTGTTTGACTGATAATACTTTACTTACTTTACTAACGATCAATCGGTTTAGAACAGGGAATCTAAAAGTCAATATTAAATATGCACCATGTGAAGGTTTAATATTTTAGTGTATTAGATTTTCCATGTATCCCTACCGCCATCTCTCAATGCCATCAACTGAGCGTCAGTCGAGCCATACACATTGGAGCCGTCGATATAGGAAGTGAGAGTGTTCAGCTGCTGACGGAATCCTGAATAATAATAATAATAATAATAATAATCATAAACAAATTTGATTGATACAATATGTTTTATTTTCCATAATATCTGATATCAAAAGCATTCATTATAGTATAGAGACGGACGAGCGGGCAGCATGAATGAAGATTACACAAATAGAAGGAAGAAATCACTAATAAACGAACGGTCAAACATCCATCCAATCGTACTGGGATCACTTGGAGCAGTTTGTTCTATTTGAAGCTTTTCATGTAACTACTTCTACCGATTCAATGGTGAGTACATCTTTTAAAACCTTTGGTCCAAACCATAGCCACCGTCAGAACTTGAAACCGACATGCAGGTAAAAATGTAAACTTTAACGTCGAATGCTGGGCACTTAATGACGCAAATGTTTGTGGTCTTAAAGAAGTCCTTTTTCGTTTATCATTGAAGTACTTTAATTTTCTAATTCTCCAGTAAACGGAGCAAAGCGCAATGAACTCTGGGAGTGATTTTTTTTTGTTCCTCCATGTGACAGAAAAGGTTGAAAGCGTTCCCATTGTTTATGACATCCAGTAAATCATATCTTTAGAGTCATTAAATTCTTTAACGGATAGAGAAACAAAATCACCTTATTAGCAATATCAAGTTTTCGCGATTTCCTAATTAGGAACATTCATGCTGCATGCTTATTAAATAATTAAAACTAATGAAGCATTTGCAAAGTTACTTGTCTCGCGAAACTTTCAATGGTTTTCCTTCTCGCCCAAAGTTTGATTCATCAAGAATATTTAGAACAGACTAAAATGTTGACCTAATAAATCTAATTCAACAGAGGCTTTCCAATTTTGAAATTGAGTGTATGTAAATAAGGTTGGTACCTGGTGTACAGTCGGGATTTGCAGCTGCTGATCTTTTAACAGGCAAACAAGTCCCTTTGGTAAAATAAGGGTCTCCTGCAGGGATTTTGATTGAAATGCATTCTGGCCTGTGGAAATACAAAATTAGCAATACACACAAAAAAAAAAAAAAAAAAAATGCTACACGAAATAGTTTACGTTTATTTCCATCAATTAAATATAGAATCTAAGCATGGTTCGGTCAGGGGTTAATATTTTTATTGTGTTTACTGCTTAGCAATAACTCTCTGTCTCTGTCTTTCTCTCTGTCTCTCTGTCTCTGTCTCTGTCTCTCTCATTTTTATTTATTTATTTATTTATTTATTTATTTATTTATTTATTTATAATACCTACCGTGTTTTATCTTCGCAGGTTCCTTTGCATCTATCTTCAACTGAATAAGAAAATTTTAAACTGCAACTATTTTTTAACGAAGCTACATGCTTGCAGTGACTGGAATATTTGATTTATTTGACACGTTTCATAATGTTAAACCCTTATTAACATGAGGTGAATGAATGTATAGATAATAATGAGCACACGTTGCAATGTTCAGAAATAAAAGTGATAAGTCAAGCTGTTTATGCCTCGTTGGATTATGCGATGTATGTATTGTGGCATTATGGTAACAAAAAGATTCAATCCTTGTACAAGTTCAACACCACCAAGCATAGACAAAGAACGGATTCATTTATTTTCCTCCTCCTCACTCTTCTTCTTCTTCTTCTTCAAATTCATGAACGTTTGTTCACGAAATCTACTCTTACAAATACAGATTTGCTAAACTGAGTTACGGATTTATTTTTCTTTTTTTTCTTCAATCGTTGGTATTACTGTCCACGAAAATTACAGATAGACTTCATGGATTCGTAATGTTGATTACACCAATAAGAACGTGTTTTGCTAACTACTGTATTCACTAAAAAATCATTTATTTTTACATCGTGTTCTTCAACAGATTTCCCACATTTTGAAGAATGTTAGTTTCATTCAACAGAAAGCACAATTAAGGCGTAAGCAGAACAGATGTGATTAGTCCTGTTCCGGAAAGGTAACTTGCTCTAAACTTATCTAAATGTGCCTTTTGAACTCTCCACCAGAGAAATTTTATTATAAAAAATGTTCTAATTCTCTCTTTCATTCTTTCTTTATATAGTTCCTTTGGAATATTGTGCAAATATCATCCGTTGAAGGAAACTACTATTGGAAAAGAAATGGAAATCTGTATCAGATATTTGTCTCTGTTTTCGGAGAAAATATCCAGACTCTCATTCTGTCCGTGAGTGCGCTTGTTTGTTCGTGTCTACGTGTGGTAATTATACCGTGCTACCCCTCCTACACCGTTTAACCTTTGAAATTTATCTAACATGGCTGAGCTAGTTTCTTGTACCTTTCTCCGGTGGAGTCAGGATAATATCATGGTCAAGAAATTGGCCCATTTGGAACGTGTGTAGAGAGATGGTACCGTTGATCGTAACACCATTTTTATTGCTATGGACGATATTGCTGACCGTTCGTGGGTTGGGTAATGGCCTACCAGAAACACCAGTAACACGCGGTCCTCCAACAGTACCTGCAATGATAATAATACTAATAATAATAATAATAATAATAATAATAATAATAATAATAATAATAAGATAACCGGTCCCTGTCATCACTATGTGTCAAATCCGAATAAAGATTTCAGTTGTCCAATCAATCAAATGAGTGTATTCCTAATTAGTGTCCATTATGAACATTCCTCTATCCACCCCGACATGTAAGGGCACCAAAGCCATGACAATATTTGAAATTTTGAAATTTTACTGCAACGAATAAATTACCTTAGAATTCTATTCGTTTGTGTTACTCACCGGTTTGGTAGGCAGGGCCAATAACTCTTCGCTGGGCCACGAAGCTTTTTCCCCGTTCGGGATATTGAAAGTTGTTACATGATCCATCGATCGTTCTGTACGGACTTGAGGCGTTACATTTGTACACGGTGGGCAATTTACATACTCCTCTTGAAACGAGAGCATCTTTTATCCCGGCTGCCACGGAGTCACTTGTCACTTTTTCAATGGTAAATCCTCTGAGAAAAAAGAGAAAAAATGAAAATAAATAAAAACCCGATGTCATTAAGTCATTGGAAAAGAAAGAAAGAAACTAATAGAAAAAGGAAAGCTAAAAGAAAGAACGGAAGGATAAAAAAAAGAAAGAAGAAAGGACGGGATGAGGGAGAATGAGTACAGAACATAGGGGAGTGGGATTAAAAAATTATATCAGAATATAAAGGAAAAAAATGTTCGTAGATGAATTTTTTAATTTATTTATTTATTCATGCGTCCTATACTTTTGTTACGTCATGAAAGCTGATGAAGCAACAGATAAAGCAGTTCTAGCTTCAAGCCGAGGAATCTCTATACCGAAACCACTCGTACTTCTGATAACTCGAAACGCCCATAACTCGATCTCCATCGATACTAAACACTTATAAATCTGCCAAGGTCACTGTTGAGGACCTTAATCGATCATACTTTACTTAATTATTTTAACAGAATCAAGCGGGGTGAACACACCCACACACACCCACACACCCACCCACACCCACACACACACACACACATATATATATATATATATATATATATATATATATATATATATATATATATATATATATATATATATATATATATATAAGAATCAGCTACCAGAACATGATGGTGTGAACATTAGCAAGATACAGAGTTGTCCAGATATTTAATTAACAGATTATATCATTAATATAGTTATTCAAAGGAAAAATGTTTTATGTGGAATATACACTCCTCTGTCTAAGCTTCTTGGTATCGTTATTTTCAGGGTTATTATTATGAAATCAAGAAATCGGATAGCTCAATTTTAAGCAGAGCTCGACTTTGTCCAATTAGTCATTAAATTGAACGCAAAAATTAATTTACCGACTGGACTTGTGTCCAAATAAATCTTCTCCGAGTATTGTAAAGTCCAGATAAACGATATTTGTTTATGAACCCTTCTGTGTACTTAAACTACTCATTTGAAAAACAAAATATTGGATAGACGAGGATTAAAAAAAAGTATTCCCACTTGAAACGGATTATAATTAATTTACATTAAGAAAATGAGTGTTGAAAATCTTACTCCTCCAAAAGTCTTTGAGTCATGTATAAAATTTGGTTTGCGCTATTGCTTATTTCTTGAGTATTTGGTATGTAGCCGTGAATCATTTGTAACAGATCTTCATATCTACGTCCTGAAACTCCGCCTGAACCTGAAATAAATAAATAACTAATAAATAAATAGATAAATAAATAAATAAGGTTTGATGTCGATAACTTCGCGAGGTAACGTGACTTTGCTGATTTCACTCAAGCCAATCGTTATTGATTGAACCAAAATGGATTATTAATCAGACATAGAAGACATGAAGATTTCCCAGGAAAACTGAGGTATTGCCATGTTTAAATGGGCATGTGACCTAATCTTAAACATTATTTTTTAAAAGAAAAAACACCACTAATTGAACAGACACTCTTACCCTAGGTTAACCCCGTATTGAGTTCATTAAATGTTTCGTTGAAGCAAATGATAGATTGACTGCAATCGGTGGTGGCAGTAACGTTAGCAGTATATGGGAACGATATAGCGACAATGGGGCTTCAGTGTTAAATTTGGCGGTTTTGGAATATGGGGTCTGTGGGAATTTAACATGGGAAATTTTAACATGAGCGACAAGGCAAAGTTAAAATAGGTTGGGACTGTTTAGCGACAAGGGAATTGACGTCACGATACTGGACATTGGCAACGATGTTGCAAGTGTCTGACCTCAAGCGGGCGGAACAGTGTGGCAAGGGACTGACTTGAATACTCGTTACCCTAGAGACATTAGGAATTACATAGAGAAGAAACATGTATAGAGACATAGACATAGACAAACAAACAAATACACAATTTTCGATGCAATGGAGTGGCCCTGAAAAGGGCCTTTGGGTTTTTGTTAACACCATTCAGTTAACATAGAGGATATCGCACGGATCTTCTTCTCTTCCTCAAACTTCGTCTGACCTCTGGACCGTACATTAAGACTCTATTCAGACAGCCTTCCCTCTCCACATAGATCCTTCGTTTCCAAAGGGCTGTATCAGTCATCTGGGTGATAGACCATGATGATTTGACATACTTGCAATAGTCCGGGTTGAACAGCATCGACGATAAAAGGGTAGACCATTATACGTTAGTCCACATCTTGTAACGAGAACAGGTGAAGACAATGAAGTGAACCGCGGTTATTTATAGTGGAAGAGCGGGTCGAAACGGATTGAGTTATTTCACCAATCCAAACACGCGTTACAAAATTCAGTGACAGGACGAAGTTTGTCTTCCATTCCGAAGAGAGCTGCCTGTTAGGTCACATTCCCTGTATAGGAGCGCTAGCGTCTGTGCGCAGTAAATCAATGCGACAGAGTTAGAACATGACGGAAACTAAGAAGACGATGAATAGGGTGCACCGGCCGTGGAGACAAGAGGCGATGGCATAGCAGCTGCTACCAAAGCAAACACAGTCCTACTTCCAGACGAGAACGATTGTAATTGGGATTTAGTGGATTTTCTTTCTTCTTCACAAGAATTTGTTCCGGTACCAGCACCATTGCCACCTTCTCCTTCTTTACTGTACGTCGAAAAATTTAAACAGAGGCAGAAAGAAGAATGGAAAATTTTTTTCAAGAGCAGAAAGAAGTAGAAGAAGCCTTTCTCATTCAACAGCAACGTCGAGAAGAAGAAGAGCCAAGAAGAAAACGACGGGAAGATGAAAAAGCAGAAAAGAAACAAGGTCTAGGAGAGAAGAGGGACAGAGAAAGTCAAACGGTGGCGGTACTCTTAGACATTTTGGCAGTTTAGGAGTCTGAAACAAATGTAGCAGACTTCCTTATTACGACCTTCGTATGGCACCTCGCAAAGCTCTGATCAGAAGTTCGATCTGTGTTGGCTCTTCCATCGTTCTGGTAGGCTTGAGAGTGAAATGAATACTTGCATTGTAACACACTGACCCTTTATATATACACAGGTCTTACATTAATATAAAGGGAGCCATGGCGTGTAAAATGTAGCCATTTGACTTTTTGCACTTAAGATGAAACAATCGCATCATTTCGTGGAGAAAGGAGAAGAAAGTAAGAGATAGAAACGCAACCTGTCGCCTCTCACAGTAGCTGCAGTCTTGGCTCAAATCTATGCCAGTGATTTTGAAGATGACTTGAGTGAGCCAGAATCCAGTCCCAGAGAGACTTCATCAAACCAATGTCCACCACCACCAGTAAAGCCTGAAAAGTACTACCACATTCAAGAGACGGACAAATGCTCTTCTAGAAAATTTTAAACCACAGCCTACACGTACACGATGAAGTTTAAAGATTTCCAGTCCAATGTACCGCTGGAGAATGCAGAAGAGTTCATCACCAATGTGCGGGATTCTTTGTTAACCACATTGAAACATCAATATCAAGCCAAAGAAGACGAGCGCTTGAGACTTTCCCTTTATCACGACAGTCTGAAGTCACCCGTTTGGATCGAGTTCTGCAGCCCAGCAGAATTGACACCTTCCAAAGTCATCGACAAGATTCAACACGTGCAACAATCCAACGACAAGTTTCATATCACCGATGGAAAAGCGACACTGTTCATGACCCACGTTTCTCTTCCCCAAGGGACCGGAAGCAAAAATATGTTATTGGTAGACGACCTTCACAGCATATATTTGTGATCCGAGTTGGATCAAAACTTTAATATTATGCTTATGTCAGCAAGATCTTGGACTGTATCAATAATTATGAGGTGATTTTACATGTTACTTTTTACCAGCCTGAAGCCCATGCTTTTAATCCGAAATTGATCAGCATTTGAATATGGGGGTATATAGCAAGCTCTTACAAAGATTTTAAAGCAAGCGGGTTCCACCTATATTAGTGAGATTACTTTGCATCTGACTGACTGATCATGTTACCACTCTTGATCTAGCAGATTTATTATTACCAAAATATGGACGACTTCGATTTTGTGTTCAAGGGAATGTGCATATTAATTATGCATGCATTTTTGTAACTATCCTATCAGAATAAAGTAAAATAGGCAAACACTACATGATAGAAGGTTTGGAACAGTTCACATAGGATATTTTGCTGCATACGCCTGCTTAGTGAAATGATTAGTATGTTATGTACTACCACTGCTATTGTCAACAGCACCCATAGTAAGGCTAACCCCAACTATAAGAATTGTTTACCTCCCATTCACTCACGATTTCTGCATCTCACCTTCATGGAACCTATTCAGTGTTTGTGATTGTAATATTCTGACCCCACAACTAGTGTGTAGGTTGCAGTGATTTATTTTTCTTGCCATTGCATCTTTGTTTGAAGGTTAACAATTTGTGTTATCTGTTTGGACTGCAATCGAAGATATGACCCTACCAGAGGACTTGGTCGTGGCGTGCCTTAAATCAGTCTGAACCTCGAAAGAGGAAATATGATCGCAATGACCTATTTTTATTGGTTAACCTGAGCGAATAGCCAAATTTACGTTATATACATATCTTGATGTAACTAGATCAGAGGTTCTTAGTCAAAATTTTCAACGCCATCCATGGAAAGATAAATAACACTTATTTGTTGTTTTCAGTTTAACATGGATGTTAATGTTTATATCTTCCTGGCATCACTTCACAGCTGTAGGTATTATGCTTCATGGAACTAGCATAGGTGTTCTTTGAATCATTCTAAACCATAAACTAAAGCATACGTTACGGTGACCTACTTTCTCGTAAGTTCATGACTTTATTGTTTAACGATTAGCGTTAGTGGTAGGTGGTGTATATTTCTTGCATAATTAAAGTATTTGGCCATATAGATTTACTCCGAGTGCTCTTTGCATGTTTATCAAAACGCATATGGAAGGACACTCACAGTTGCCACTATTCTTGCACTAATTGCAATACTGCTAACATGTTAAACCGATCATTAGCATAAGTATCCTGAAATAACCTGACCTATAGACATGTCAGCTTTGTGGAACTTGGTGAGAGTGTTTCTTGGGCCAAACTTAAGTTCCTGGCATTAGCTCATTTAGTCTTGCAAATTAACTAGTCTTTGGTCACTCAGTTTAGTATATTAAACAATATTAAAATACATTTCACACTTCAGACTCAATTATGAATAAATTCTTTCTGCAAAACTTTAAAAATGTAGAAACTATTTTATCTGATTCATGGCATTATTTTAGGTATTATTTATATATAACTTTTAAAAAATTTGGCGGCAGTCGTTTTAAATTAACGTTGCCAGCGACTTTTTTTCTGTCATTTTGCACACAAACAGGATACCAAAGTAAACGAGTTTAAAACGTATTTCGACAGAGTGTATCATCTTGAAACTATAATTGCACCACCAACACCGCATAACATGTCCATGAGCGTAATCAGTCTTTACCTGACGAGAAATGGAAGATGGGTTAATAAAATTAACGCAAAATAATCTCCCATGATGATTTAGATTTAACTCATTACATAATATATTCCGGAAACATGGCAAAATGGCGAATATGAATTTGGATGTTGTTCATGATTATATGCTATGTATATTACCTTTTATATAGTGAGTTTGACCATTGACCATAGGTGAGAGCATCACTTTGGGCCTACCTGACAAATGTATAGTTTTATAAACAACATATTACCTTGCTAAATCTTGCCCATGATTTTAAATTATATTTTAAGATCATTATTACTCGAAGGTAAACATGTTTACTTGAATCTGAGTTCAGGACATTGGTACTACCCTGGAAAAAACCTGTTAAAGCTAATGTTTTATATGCTATTGACTAAATTTCGACTTTATTTACAACTTAGAATGTCCTCGAAATGAAGTTGACGGGATAATGATCCTCGTCCTGGCTTTTTATTTGTGTCTATGTTTTTGTATATAAAGGTAGTGATAAACAGAAGTATTCACTCCTCTGTGACGTGCGGGTGTTTTATTTTTATTACATTTTAATGTTTGTTATCGATGACAAAGTGACTATCGGCATCCATATTATAGCCCGGATCGAGCGAATATCAAAGATATTAACTGATGGAATGAATCGAAATCTGAACAGAAATATAGAATAGAACAGCACGTGCCCCAGTATACAAAATATAAAAATTTCATAAATTTTGGTAAACAGCATAAAATTGTACAAGCCCATCTGTGAGATTTGCCTGTACTAGATAATCAATTAATTCAATATATTAAAATACAATAAACAGTTCTGTTTACTTAGATACGGAACAGTTTCATCACGAATCGAGTGAGCGTTTCGAACTAATTGTCCAACATGTCTGCATAACCTGATCTGGCTGCTAGCCACTCTCCAGGTTCAATGTAGTATGTCGGGTGCAGTCGACTTGGACAGCATCACTCTGTACCCTTTGGCCTTTGCTCTTCGTTCGGATTCTTTAATCCACCAGATGTCCTTACTATTAAATGTGCAAACTTTCCATCCGATGTTCCGACGTTCTGGCGTGGAATTTCTTACATGCTGACATTCTGACATGGAATTTATTTTTCTGATAAATACAATACGCACACTAAATTTCTATTCGAATGAATACATGTCGCTCTCTCTTTTCCTCCTCCTCTCCCTTTCTCTTTTTCTCTGCCTCTCTGTCTCTCTGTCTCTCTCTCTCTCTCTCTCTCTCTCGTTAACTTCAGAGTTAGCCATATCGTATTTCGAAACGGACACTAACTGATAATATGGTTTCAGGTCACAACCTGATGTCGTATTTGCCTACATTCACGAGCGAAGTTCTTTTAGACAGAGTAACATATAACAGGGAAATTAAAGGATTTATTTAACAGTTCTATTTTTCATCAATAATTGCTCTTTAGCATTGTCTGTTCTCACCTAATAAATAATTACGTCCTTGCAGTGTGAACTACTGAAGACAATTAAATTCAGGTAATTATCTTAAGTCTCATATAAACATAATGTATGAAAATAAGACAAATAAATTGAAACAATTATTTTCAGACTCATATAAAAGACAAATTGAATGACATTAAGATCTTATGCTTTCGTGATTCGCTTCCTTCCCACTTTATCAGAGCCGTCGCTTTACCCATTCCTCTGTATCTCTCTCAGACTTCTAACTACCTGTTCCGTGGAAAAATTAGTAATACTTACTACCCTCCGAGTCAAGATCCTTTAACCTCTTGCAAAACCTTTGACTAATATTGAGGTGATGGACATTTTGTTAAACATGCGACATCGCAAGCATGGAAACACACCATAATAAGTTAACAAATCCAGTCGAAATATAAGTTTATCTAACGGCCATTATAACACACGTTTGGAAAATTTCACATTCTTTCCGCTTTCCTTAATACTCTGCAAAGTTTCAACTTATGACAAATATTCAGCAAGTGCAAACGCTGTTTCTGTAATATTTAAGCTGTGTATTTGTGATGAATAAAACCATTTCACCTCCTCGTGATTAGTGCCCTGATAGTTATCAAACAGAACTTTAATAACAATCCATCATGCCCCCACCAGAGACATTAGTGTACGCTATCCTTGCACATGTCAAATCGAATACATTACTTTGCGTGTGTGTGTGTTTTATTTTTAACGTAGATTTAACCATTTTAGTCATATCGCAATGATGTCTGCAGTGTGGCAGTTTATAGTGATGTCCAGCACTGGAGTGTTATGCCGAAACATGTAGCATCATGTCCCACCCAGTCACATTATCCTGACACCAGGCCGGCCGGTCCTATTACTAACCTCTTAATGCTGACAGCCAACCGATGCAGCCATTAGATCCATTTATATAAGTCTTTGGTATGACTTGACCGTGGTTCGAGCCCCCAAACTCCCGCATCAGAGGCGGACGCTCTAACGATCTGGGCCCCCGGAGCAGTTAATACATTCATTTGATAGTGCTATGTACCACGATGACAACTGCACATTCCCAGTCATCTGGAATATTCATACTCTTACAGAATACAACATTAATATGTAGACGAATCAATTTTTATTGCTTTCAGTTTTAATTGAAAAGGGTTTGTTTACTTAAATTATTCATTGGAATTACAAAATGCTTCTTAATACTTACGGACTAAGTGACTAATTTCAGAGTATTATGAACTCATTCAAGGACATTCTGGATTATATAATTGTGATACATCAAGACTGTTAGCACATCGTCACATTCCAAGCTATTGGAATAACAGCACATTATTATTGGAATTCAATCGGAACGCCGCTGGATTCATAGGAAAAAATATAAGTAGTGTAGTCGGGCTGTTTGGCGACAATCGAAAACCCAGACATAAATTGTCGTGGGCACGATTAGCAACGAGGGGAATTTAACATGGGCAAAACCCCTGAGACTGTTTAGTGACAAGGGGAATTTAAAATAGGTTGGGTTTGTATAGGGTTAATAGGAATGATGACGACACGTTACTGGACATTGGCAACAATGTTGCAAGTGGCTGACCTCAATCGAGCGAAATAGGAAACAGTGACAGCGGAAAAAAGCGCGTAGCGGATGGTGGGTGGCGAGTGGCTGATAAGTTGAGTTAGTTCAACGGTGAAACAATACGAATAATAGCGCTTCGCGGGGGCGGGTAAACAAACAAAAAAACCCCCAAAAAACAAACACAAAACAAAGACACACATATATGGCAAAGAGAGTAAATCTTTTCGAGGCAATGGAGTGGCTCTGAAATTTGTTTTTCTTTGTTAACACTAATCCGTTAACATAGAGGGCATCTCACTGAAATTCTTCTCTTCCTCAAACTTCGTCTGACCTCTGGACCGTAGATTAAGACTCCCTTCAGACAGCCTTGCCTCTCCACATAGATCCTTCGTTTCTAAAGGGCCGTCTCGGTGATCTGGGTGATAGCCCATGATGATCTGACATGCATGGGATAGTCCGGGTTGAACAGAATCGACGATAGGAGTGTAGACGATTCTATGTTAGTCCACATCTTGTGACGAGAACAGATGAAGCGAATGAAGTGAACCGGGTTTGAGTGCTTTCACCAATCCACACACGTGTTACAAAATTCAGTCACAGAGCGGAGTCTGTCTTTCAATCCAAAGAGAGCCACCTGTGACGTCACATTCCCTATATAGATGTGCTAGCATCTGTGTGCAGTGAATCTATGTGACAGAGTTAGAACATGACGGAAACTAAGCAGACGATGAATTGGGGTGCACTGGCCGTGGAGACGAGAAGTGATGGCATAGCAGCGGCTACCAAAGCCAACACGGTCCTACTTCCAGAAGAGACCCATTTTAATTGCGATTTATTGGATTTTCTGTCTTCTTCGCAAGAATTTGTGCCGGTCCAGCACCTTCGCCACCTTGTCCTTCCTTACCACACGTCGAGGATTTTAAGCAGAGACAAAGAATAATTGCAGAAATTTTTGCAACAGCAGAAAGAAGTAGAACAAGCTTTTCTCCTTCAACAGCAACAGCGAGAAGAAGAAGAGGCAAGAAGAAAACGACAGGATGAAGAAAAAGAGAAGAAACAAGATCTAGGAGACAAGTAGGACGGTGAAAGTCAAACGGTGACGATACTCCTAGACATTTGGGCAGAATTAAGGAGTCTGAAAGAAATGTATCAAACTTTTTAGTACTACCTAAGAGAAATAGACCTTTCCGAGGGAAGCATTCCAACCTCGTCAACACACCTACTACGCCTGAGATACCAACACTAGTGATCTCTACCAAATCATCAACAGTATCAGGTCCAGAAGTAGGCCTTGGCCGTGGCAAAGGGATAAGGCAGTTAAAGCTCATTACTTCCCGTTCATGATTTTTTTTTGGTGTGTTTTCTTTTTTAAACTAAACAAACTCAGGAACGGGAAGTAAAAAACAAACTCCCAACGGTCCCTTTCAGGGCGACCAACCTCTCTCGAAAAGAGACTACTCCATGTTTGCCAAAAGCAATTAAAACTCAAGATCCCTTTTTTGCCCATGTTGGACTTGTGTGAGTGCGTGAGTGTAGATCCTTATGATAAAAATCAAGAGACACTTACGTTTTTTCTTTCTGGTCTATTCTCGTAGAAGTTACAATAAAATTTGAAACACAACACTTAAAAAAATTCATTTTTTCTTCTTCTTTGTCTTTTCACTCTCTGTTTTTTTTATAGTTTCTTCACTGTCACAGGCTTTTTCTCTTCTTCCTCACTTTCTTCTCGTCTTCTTTTCTTCTCTTTCTGAACGCGTCGGAGCTCTTCCTTTTCGGAGGGTACCTCTTCTTCCTGTTTTGAACCTCTCTCACCCTACTGCTCCTGTTGTTTCTTAGGACAGTCTGAGGACCAATGCCCTTTCTTCTGACAGATATAGCAAGTATCTTGAATTTTATCTCGAAAGGAGTGGGAGTAGTCTGTCGGCTTCTCTGAAGAAAACCTTCGTATGACACCTCGCAAAGCTCTGATTAGAATTTCGATCTGTGTTGGCTCTTCCACCTTTATGGTAGGAATTAGAGTGAAATGAATACTTGGAGGGAAGACACTGAACCTTTATATAGGGAAGACACTGACCTTACAATGATATCCAAGGGACAATTGCGTTTAAAATTTAGCCATTTGACTTTTTTCAATCAAGATTAAACGACTGCATCATTTCGTAAAGAAAGAAGAAGAAAGTAAGAGACAGAAACGTGGCCTATCGCCTCGCACAGTAGCTGGCTCAAACCCATGCCAGCGATTTCGAAGATGACATGAGGAAACCAGAATGCAGACCCAGAGAATTTACGTCAATCCAAAGTCCACCACCAGTAACCCCTAAAAAGAGCTATTACATTCAAGAGACGGATAAACGCTCCTCTAGAAAATTTGGAACCACGGCCTACACGTACATGGTAAAGTTTAAAGAATTGAGGTATCGCTGAAGAAAGCACAGGGTTTCATCATCGATGTGTGGGATTCTTTGTTCACCACACTAAAACAGCAATGTCAAGGCAAAGAGGACGATTGCTTGACACTTTCCATTTAGCACGACAGTCTGAAGTCCCCCGTTTGGATCGAGTTTAGCAGGCCATCAGAAGTGACACCTTCCAAAGTCATCGACAAGTTTCACATCACCGATGGAAAAGAGACCCTGTACATGGTCCACCTTTCTCTTCCAAAGGAACCAGACAACGCAGAAAAGTGTTATTGGTGGATAACCTTAGTAGCATCAAGCGTAGCCTCGTCCAAATTAACAATCCTCAAGGCAAGATGTGTTTAGCCCGTGCCATCGTTGTGGGACGAACGTATGCCGACAAGATCAACACAGCAGAATGGAAAAGAGGCTGGAAAACTATTCATTGATCGAACCGAGCCAAGCAACAAAGAGAAACAGAACTCCTATTACAATAAGCTGTCATATCCAAAGACACATCCTGTAGCATTCATGAAATTCAAAAATTGCAGGACGTCCTAGCTTGACGCTACGCCTTGAAAGTAGACCCTCAAGAAGTACGCGGCTCTCTGTTGTTTCGAGGCAAAAATTTCAAAGACGTAAAATACATTCACGTCTATCATCACGATGAACATTACAATCGAGAGCAACACAAGCATTGTGGATAGAAATGCTCAGGATGTTGGGCCGCTGAACCCTGTCTAGACAAAGAACAAGAACGAGTGCATTGCCCTGCTTGTCATCGAACTTTTGTCAGTTCTACCTGTTACCAACAACATCTAAAGACGCAAGGTTCACAGCGGAAAAGTGCTTGCCAACTCCTGAGATTGTGTCCTACTTGTGGACAAGGCATACATAGCAATAGTGCTAAGGCACACGTATGTTCAGGAAGGAAAAGAAGGCACGTTTGTCACCAAATCGTGGACTTAGAACACGAAAGCTACATTCAAAAATACCAACCCCAACAGAAGGGAAAAGAAGCGGAATATGACCAGGAGAAAGGCAATTTCATCTTTTCCGATTTCGAATGCATGCAAGAGACCGGCATTCGCAGTCCTAATTTCTGCGTTTTTCATAGAGAGTGCGAGAAGTGGACCCAAGAGCCTATCTTTAGGCATTGCCCGCATTGCAGAAAGATTCCTGGAGGACGTGAAACAAACTCTTTCGAGGACCAAACACGTTGACCGATTTCGCCCAATGGATCTTAAACCCTATCGACGAGATGTGGAATCAAGAGGACATCGAATGTTGTGGTGATTGTCACGAAGCCCATTGGGAAGTGGCTTTGGTCGAAATGATTCACCCTATAGAAATCAAAAATATCACTGAAAATGAAAACACTTTTGAGGTCGAAGTTCTGAACGAACAATACTTGAATGAAAACGAAACTGTAGATGCCTCTATGAAACGACCAGTGTCCCTCGATACTCAACGGTACATCTATATGTTGAAAATTACTGCAGGCTATTAATTTAGTTGTCAACATCTGGAGGACACAATTGCTGCCAGGTTCAATGCAGTGTTTGGCAAAGCCTTGGAGATAACCAAACGAAGTGTCACCCTCGAGTACCATAAAGTGGCTCGTAGCCTACTGATGACATTTTCGGATGTCAAAACGTTGGCCATGACATTCTGTTCTGAATTGTTTGACATTTTGGGTGGAGACTTCAAGATGATCAAGGGTAACAACATACCATCTATCGCCAACAACTCGAGTTTTGATAACTTTTCTCGTTACCCGCTAGAACTGAACCAGGGATTAAATTTGATCTTTGTGTACCCTGATGTGGTCGGACACAAATCCGCACCGTTACCGCGAGTCATTTCTTTCAAAGTGGATTCTGCCACGTCCGCTAACGAGGAAGGTGGAAACACCTATCACGTTCACCGTGAATTTGTACATCCTCACTATTTCACCGTCAGTAAGTCGTATTTCGACAGTGTCAACATTGCTATAAAAGGAGATCTGAGATAAAATATTCCATTCAGCAAAGGGAAAGTTACGGTCAAACTCCATTTTCGAAAACGATTTTCTAACTACTTGTAAGTCATGTATCCTGTGTACCGAGGAGACGCTCGACAGCGAGGACATGGTTTAGGAGATATGTTGAAATCGGCGTTTCCTTCAGTAGCCCGTTTTGAAACCGATGATGACACGAGGATTGCTCACCTTGAAAGATGCCGGTTTGAAGCACGTAAAAGGATTTCGCCAAAATGTCATCATTGACAAACAAAACCCCAAAAAAGCTTTCTTGACAGCAGGAAACAATGTCTTGCTTCAAACTGGCAAAGACATTTTGGGCCGACGAGAAACTCCTATATATGCCCTGGACGCTGGATAGTCGGACATTCCTGTTTCGATGATGCGACAGCAAGGACAAGGCAGAAAGAGACGACGAGGAAGACACCCCTCTAGAGGCCTCACACCCCCAGAGCTAGAAAGACCAAGAAAAGATGAACCGTCCGAGAATTAGACGTTTTTGATTATTAAGAAACAGAGCGAAAGAAAAAATGATGCACAGAGAGTCTTGCGCATGTTCCAAATCGGAACTGGATCTGTTTGCCATGCCACCCAATATAATAACGATGCAAAAATCCCAATGGGTAGAATTTCATCACATATTCTCTTTGACAATCTCAGCCTCCATCGAATTTGAAATCAAAGAACAGCCGGAAGATTACATCGATCTGAATAGCAGTTACTTGTACCTGAAAGTCAAAGTGATCAAAACGGACGACAGTGCTCCGGGAGCCGATGCTAGAGTAGCTCCCGTCAACAATTTCATGCATTCCTTGTTCAGTGAAATGGATTTGTACTTGAATAACAAGCTAGTCAGCAGTAGTATAGATACTTATCCTTACCTAGCGTACCTGGAAAATCTCCTGACGTACGGAAAAGAGCTTAAGGACACTCATCTGGATGCTTGCATGGTATGTAAACATGAAACAGCAGGCGAGGGCAAGTTTAACGACACAGCTGTGACATCAGATGACGATCCTCACAATGTGGGCTTTAACGACCGTCGAAAGAAAATCCTGCAAGGACGTAGTTTAGAACTGATGCATCGTTTGCATTCGGACACGTGGTTGTAAGAAAAGTATTTGCTGAACGTAGTGGATATCCGCTTGAGACTAAATCGCAGTAGTACCGTTTTCCATTTGATCGCCCATACCAACGAGTAAAAATCCATCATCCAAGAAGCCAGACTCTACATACGACGCGTGGAAGTGTTACCTAAAGTGGGAAACGACATCAGTCAAACTTTGAGCAGAGCGACCGCCAAGTATCCGATACGACGCGAGGAAGTGTAAACCTTCACCGTTGCCGCTGGACTCCGATCCAAGATCGAAGATCATCTGTTCCAAGGACAGTTATCCAAACGTTTAATTATTGACATCGTCAGCAACGAAGCCCTCAACGGAGCCGTCACTGTCAATCCTTTCCAGTTTAAGCACTACAGAGTACAGACCCTTCGAACCAAAGTTTGCCGAGAAGAATTACTTGAGATCGTATTTGTAAGAAGCCAGCTAGGGACTAACAGTAGTCACGGCATTTCGTACGACGATTATTCAGGAGGCTACGCTTTGTGGGCCTTTGATTTCTCTCCAGACCAAGGCAGCGACATCGGACATTTCCATCCTATAAAATCAGGTCAACTGCGTGTGCAACTTCCACCCTATCAAATCAGGTCAACTGCGTGTGGAACTACAGTTTGCAGAAGCTCTAACCAAGACGGTGAACGTCATCTTGTATGCCAAATTCGACAACACGCTAGGAATCAATAGTTTGAGAGAAATGATTCTAGACTATTAGAAACTATGGAAGACTCTTATCCTTCTTTGAATGGTGGAGAATCTTTGGAAATGGAATGGGAAGATATCGCGGCAGCAGAACCAGCCACCAAAATAGAGAAAGACGAAGAGGACATGGTCATGTCAGATGGACAGAACAAGAACAACATTTAGTCTCCTTTTCTTGCTAAATATCTGGCAGAAACCATTACAGGGTTGACCAAGAAAGATATCTATGGATGTCAAAACGATCATCCCACTCAAATTCAACACGAAAAATGTCTGATGATGAGTCAAGAAGAAAAATTGGACGAGTATCTGGAGGACGCTTGGGGTCTCATCTCGGAAGAAGCAGTGTTTCATCAGAGGTATAAAGATTTGCGTGGTCATTCCTGCCCTCCTTTGACTGCTCTGGAGATCCGTCGCATCGAATCTCTCTTGGCCCCGAGTACGAAGACGGAGCTAATAGACGTTTACTTGTCAGAGATTTTCAGGCAAAAAGTCAGGATTGAATTGATGATTTATCATTATCTGTGAAAGATAAAAAAAAGGAAACAAAATAAAAATGGATATCTGGGAACATTATTACCTTTTGAAAAACAGTTCGTACACCGCTTCTTGGAATCCTGTGGTGTGCGCTAAAGATGAACTGCCTCATCGCAACCTAAAGACCAACAAGCTTATGTCATCAACATTGACGACAGTCATCTCCCAGGAACCCACTGGGTAGCTGTCTACTTTCCCCTCGATGCCTGTGTGGAGAATTTTGGTTCGTATGGATTACCTTCTTTGGAAGACGACATCATCGACTTTATGACAAGAAATGAATAGACGATACGATTCAATAATGTGAAATTTAAAAGGCACAGATTCCATGATGTGTGGACAATATTGTGTGTATTTTCTTCATCAACGCAGTCTTGGATATCCCTTAGAACATTTAGCGACTTATTTCGATCGTGGCTCTTCTAGAAAAGATGAAAAATTAGATTGATGGTTTTGTGAATGTTATGGTTCTCTCTTGTCTTTAGCTAGGAAACGTAGAGTACATCAATGGCCAAATGACTTCCATCAGTGGAATCTAACTTGACTTCACAACATTGTCATCCTTGTCAAAAATTTGTTATTTGAAAAGAATGTATTTGTTAATTGTTAGTTAAACAAAAATGTTATGAAAAAGTGTTGGTGGTTTGTTTTAAAAAAACACTTTGAATATATGCTCTTTAACATCTCTCTATCCATTACCATGAGATAAGCTATAGCGTTCCTAACCCAAAAAAATCTTGGGGATCTTTTCTATCGCGTCCGCGCTTGAACCATGTAAATTGGGGCGGTCTCCAGTCTGACCATCCACTGTCGACTCGTCAACCTATGAAGATGCCTTCAAGACTAGCTAAGCTGAACGAAGCCCACGTGAATTTACATCGTGTCAAGCAAAACCTGACACCCAAGCCTGATGAAATTGAAAATGTCAGGATGTTAAAAATGGCCCAAGACCTGATAGAAGAGGTCTTTAAAGATGAAATCAAGAAGGAGCACGAACAATGGACCGAGCAGTACAGACTTCAGAAACAGCAGAGAGAACAGCAGTAGCAGGAGCAACAACAGCAAAAGCCAGACAGAGGTTGTGTGGACACGAAAGAGTTCTCCTTCTCCTTCCGAAGAAGTAGATCCTATTCTGTGGGAAAGCCTGCAGTCAGACGGGGACGCATTGCCATAAACCCCGTATCAAAACAGCCCTTTTTAGGGCTATCCCGAACAATCTCGTAAAGAGATACTAGTCAAATTGCCAAACTATGTGTCTGCCTTTGTGTGTTTGTCTGTAGGTTGCAAAATAGAAGTGTGCCTATAAACACTTCGTTTCTCTGGCTGGTAAGATAGTGTGTGTGTGTGTGTGTGTGTGTGTGTGTGTTTGTATTTCGTAAGTAAAAAATAAAAGTGTGCCTATAAACACTTCGTTTCCCTGGCTTGTAAGAGAGTGTGTGTTTTTTATATGTAGGAGTGGTATCAAAGTGTGTTTGTAGGTAAAAAGTAAACGTGAGTAATTCTTTTAGGTCACTCGTTCCATGTTATTGATGGAGGAGTGGTTATTGCGTACGTTTGTGTGTATGTGTGTATTTTTGTTTTTTTTTATTAACAAAAGCCCTTCTCCGGCTACAAAATAAAACTCTTTTGCTGATGTGATTGTTGGTAATGGTGTGTTTTGTATATAAAAACTTTCCTGTTCCACTATGTATAGATAGAAAGTATTGTGGTTTTGTATAAAAATTTATTTTAGGTTAGCACTCATATCACTGTGGATTATTTGGTAGGTGATATGGGTAGTTGGTGATGGGTGATGTTTTCCTTTGCGTCCGTGCTTGAGACATATAACGTGGAGCATTCGTCATTCGCGCCATTCAACATTGAATAACAAAAATGGCCAGCAACATGGAGAAGATGATGAAATTAAAAGAGGTAGTGGATATAGTAGGTATGGTAGAGAAATGTTGGTTAGGATGCAGTATGGTGCTTATAGTCCACACAGATTGAGCATAGAGGTCAATAATTTGTAGAAAGGGAAAGAAATATATATATTAAAGGAACTAATAAACAGGGAAAGGAGAAGAAGGAGGAAAAAGAGGAAAAGGAAGAAATGAGAAGATGGAACGAGAAGATGGAAAAGAAGAGGAGAATGAAAAGAGAAAGAAAGAGGAGAAGGAGGAGAGGGAGACAGAGGAAGAGTAGAAGGAAAAGGATGAGAAGAAGAAAAGTACAAATTTAATGAAGAAAATAAGGAGCTCGTTGTAAAGAAGAAGTGAGGATAGACAGTAGTAGAAGAAGAAGAAACCCAAAGGCTCTTTTCAGGGCCACTCCATTGCCTTGAGAAGATTTACTCTCTTGCCATATTTGTGTATTTGTTTGTTTGTCAATGTCCAGGTCTCTGTACATGTTTCTTCTCTATATATTTCCTATTGTTCCTAGACTAACGCGTATTCAAGTTAGTCCTTTGCCACATTTTCCGCCTGATCGAGGTCAGCCACTTGCTACATTGTTGCCAATATCCGGTACCGTGACGTCAATTCCCTTGTCGCTAAACAGTACCAACCTATGTTTACTTTCCCTTGTCGCTCTATAGTCTCACCCATGTTAAAATTGCCCATGTTAAATTCCCATAGACCCCATATTCCAAACGACCAAATTTAACACTGAAGTCCCATTGTAACTATATCGTCCCCATATTCTACTAACGTTGCAAGAGTAACGAGGGCGCCTTCTGGTAATTTTACAAGCGGATTTTAATATCAGGTTCGAATCGGCTGGAAGCTGTTACTGACGTATGGAGAAAACTTATTACGTATTGATAAAATTATGACATATTAATAAACTTATGGGTTACCATCTTCTTTTATTGGAGCGTCCACTTCTTGTTCCTCATCTAGGTCACTGCCTCTCCCCCCTAAGGCAACATCCTCGTAAGGTGGGATAATCTGAGCCTTAACAGCACATATGACCAACACCGCCACCAACAGGAACTCTAAAGATGGCAACGTCATCTATGATGACAATAATAATAATAATAATAATAATAATAATAGTGAAAGGATTAAATGTACAAAATCAAGTGGTCTCGTCATTGTGCAGCATCAACAAAACGCTGCTTGTGTTTTCTTAAAGACGGGTTTGTTGTCGAATGTACCAGACGCACCTTAGTTGGAAATATAATCTGTGAATGTACGGTATAATTAAGCCAATCATATTGAACTCCAGCTCGGAACAACAGATTAACACCTACTCTACACCGCAAAATATCCCAAGATCCTTTGCATAAACATGGCTTCAATTTTAAACAAACTGCTTTACAGAGTTTGCAATCTCGACTCTATTTCTCCACATATTATTTTTACGCGAAAATGGCATCTTCATAGAAGATTGAAAAATGTCAGGGGATTATAAGACCAATTACCGAGAACAAGTACATCATCCTATAGTCAGGGTAAACTTTAACGACACCCTCACCCCTCATCTCTCCCTGTTGTTGGCATTACGTAATTACCATACATAAACAGATCGGTCGAATGCGATACCACGCGTACCGTCTTAGTATAATCCAATGATGCTGTTATTCAGTTGAATGCGGAAGGTGTACGAAAAGTGTCAAAACTACAGAACTAACTAACAGCTAACTTTCTCTCTCTCTCTCTCTCTCTCTCTCTCTCTCTCTCTCTCTCTCTCTCTCTCTCTCTCTCTATATATATATATATATATATATATATATATATATATATGCAGCAGTGTTCAAATATCGTTGCACCACTAAATTGTTTTGGTTCAACAGTAACTTCTGACGTTGCAACGATAAATTAACATTTTGAATGATATCTTTAATACTGGTGTTGTTGAAAAGGTATTCATATATCCTGGATAGGATACTCATATATGTATGTATGTATGTATGCATGTATGTATGGATGTGTACGTGCGTATGGGGTGTGCATGTGCGCATGCGTATGTATGTATGTATGTATGTATGTATGTATGTATGTAACTTACAATCTTCTTTCAACTTGTAAAATCCCTTTAAATCGCCAATATATAGAATTTGCTAATCAACGACTATTACATCTAGGATGATAACATCTGACTCTGACTTTATGATCTAACTCATCTCTCACTGACAAAGATTTTATATTCTTTCCTGATGTGATTTTCGTCCATATTTCGGACTTCTTTTGATTTAAACATTTACCAGTTATCTCTTTATATATCCTGCTTGCTACACCTAATTTCAACTCATTTTTCGTATCTTAATTTCAAGGGAATTATTTTTTATCTTTTTTTAACTGCTATTTTTATCTTCCGTTGAAATCCAATTCGCTTTCAAGATCCTATTATCAATTTAAACTGTAAAATGGCAGAAGGTCCAAAAGTCAGCTTTACTTTGATGATGAGTACAATGAACATATTTCAAATTCAATAATTGACATTGTTCAAGTGATAATTGTTTGTACAACGAGGGACTTGCAACTTCTGTTACAACAGCGTTAGAAGATGAATTCACATAATCACTGAAACAGGTTTCTAATATAGATGACACAATATTAATTAATAAAGATTCACTCAAATAGTAATGTAAAATATTGTATCGCAATGAAGTCAACGGAAACACAAATTTTTAAACGTTGTAGTCCAAATTATATATTAGCACCTACCTCTACAGGTGTCAGTAACTTGTTGAAGGACCTTAACAATATCCGTTAAAATCCGCTTTCGAACAAAGGCAGATAATAAGAGTTCGCAATGAAATAGTCATGCAAACACTCAACACAAATGAAACTAAACGACTCACAAGTTGGCGAAGCAGAAAGTATATATATGAAGAACATGTCATGCTTGGGCACACGAACCTGAATAGAAAAGTACGTTTGATTGGTCGAATGAGAACAATATACTGATTTTCTTGTTTGCAGCCAATGTAATTCAAGCAAACCCCCACACATTCCAAGCAATTGTTCGTGGCCAAAAAAATGTGTAATGTATGTCCCATTTCACCATAACAGAAAAGGAGAACTATGTAAAACTCCTTGGAGAAGAGAGAGATGGTCACCTAAAGTAGAAAAATATGTCATTAAAATTGGCGTTTGATGATTTTATTATGCCATAGGCCAAGTAAAATAAATCTCCCTACTCTGGACATTAGTATAGTAAGATGTATGACATTTTTATGATACGTAAGACCATATGTTGTAACGCTTTAAAACGTGTATTTTCCTCCTATATACAGATTTATTGTCTTTTAATCTGATGTTATCTTTTGCATTGTGCATGTTTGTGAAGATATAATTTCCATATTTCTAACTTAATGCTTTAAATGTAATCCTTCCGGTGATGTGTCATGTATGTTTCACCTTTTCTAAAATTGTGTATGTTGTATACTATTGTATTGTCTTTGAATCTACTGTTATCACGGTCATGTTTTTGTTTAGATATGTATTGTTTCATTGTTGATATCTACTGTCTGTGTACCTGTCTGTTCAATTGTATATATGCATGTATACATGCATCCAAAAAAATAAAATAATTTTGCTATGTCATATCCGTAAAATAGCTGGTCTGGAGGTAAGCTAAGTAAATGTTTCTTGTATCTTGTATCTTGTGAACCCTTGATAATGAGACTTTTCTTTGAATTGCCGACTCAAAAGAGCTTGTTTTCATGAAATAAGATCACGGCGCCGCAACTTGAATCAACGAGGAAACCTGTAGCTAACCACACAGATACAATCAGAGAGAATTACAACAGTTGTCATGACAGGGCACAGGTAAAACCTAGCATAAATATTCTCAGCTTTAGTAGAAGAAAAAAAAAACAATTCTGAACCCCCTGTTATTGATATTACATGAAAGCAAACGTTGTTCGTAAACTACTCACGGCCAGAATCTGGTCGGGAGCAAACGTTGAGAAGTTTGGCTGCCTGAAGCCAATATTGCCTTGCCTCGAGAAGCCAGGCACCGTATTTTTCCGCCGTGATTACAACGAGAAAATTTAGAAGAGAAGACACACAGCATAGACCATTTACTCCAAAAAACGAAAGAGAATAAAGAGAGGTTGTGTCATTGAAGTAACAGTTGTCAATTGGAAAGCATAGCGTATGAAGTCTAACTTTGCAACAAATAGAAAAAGAAAATAAAAATATATCAGCGAAGAAACATATGTAACACATAAGATTTGCAAAATGTTGAAAAGAAAAAAATAGCAAAGATAGTTGGAAACAATCGTTCTGGGATGGAAGTTTAGAGGCAGCAATTAAAACGTTACAAAATAGTTACCGTTAATAGAAGGGTTAAAACAATTGTTTCAAGAGAAATGTGGGACTGAAGGCAATTGTTGTGCTTTCGATTTGGAGAGCGAGTCTTCATATTCAGCTCAATAGCTGTCGGTGTAAGGGCAGTCTAAACAACAGTGAAAAGAAACGCCTGGGGATCCGTTGGTACAACAAACACCGAATGTGCTTGCAGCAACTATTAGTCATACGCCTGACCCCTATCATATGGAAATGTAGTTTTTGTTGCAATTGTGGTTAAAAGCAAAATTTGCTAATCGCTAAACACTGGTGCAAGATATCCACACTACCTTAAGACAAAGACCTCAGAATCTTTCTCTGTGGTGCAGTACAAGACGGCCTTAAAGTTGAGTATTCAATGATTGGCAAACCATTGTTAAAAATGAAACCGCACTACCTTAATCGTGTAGATTTCGACCACGAAGCAAAGGTACTGCCCATATAGACGCAGGACATGCTAATTAAACAATGTATCAAATCTGTCTAGTGTCATCAGGACAGTCTAATGACCTTTCTTGTTCTCTTCATCGGTGAGGTACTTGTTAACATCTTAGTATTCACTGTTTCAAATTCCTCTTCTCTGTACTGAGACCAAAAGATGCAAAACAAGCACGGGTCTGCAACGACATGACTCTGAAAAACAACTCCAGGCTCTACAGG
>JAECUM010004071.1:0-71237 GCA_016617855.1 Megalonaias nervosa | reverse complement strand
TGTAGATCATGTATCAGAACAATTGTCCAGTTTCTATTAATTACTAATTGTAATTGTAATAATATTTTGAAACATGATTCAGAATCTTTCTGATTTAAAATGAGGTCTATGTTTTGATTCCATGCTTACGTTTAAAAGCATGCATTAATAATAAATTGTGCGAAACATTCTGTTCATAAGTCAGTGGGTCATTAATTCTTTAATCACTTAGAATCTTGAGTTACAGACATGTTGCCAAGACAAAAAGTCAATCAATTTTTGGTTGTAGCTGCTGTCAAGCAAAATATCATGTTTCAGGCTTCAGACATTTTATTGATAAAAGAGAAGTCAGTTATTAGTCTGGTGATTGCAGCTCCCACCTTCCTGTTTACCGAGATCTTCAGCAGAGCTTCTCTGTTTGAAACACCATGACATAACATCATCCCAACTGATAACATAAGATATCCACACAACACTTGCAAATTATCATGACTCTGGTATTTCTGATGCTAATTTTAGTTCCATTACAAAATATATCTTGTCTTGTCTGGCTCTATCAGAGCCATACTCACCCAGCAAATATGCCACTGTAGACAATTTAAAGAATTCTAAGGATCAGAATGCAATTGCTATATTTTTGTCTTAATGGAATTTTGTCATTACACTCTTGTGCTTTATTTAATATTTTCTCTTCCATGCATGATCATCTGTGAATTGAATTTTAGTTTTCACAGAATTGGAATAAATGCACCTGACCTGACCTTTTTCTGGTTATCCGCATGCCTGATTGTCTTTTTTCAACTCAGTGTGCAGCTGATTTGTGGTATTTCTCTTAATTTTGTGTGACCTTTGGTTGTTTTGTAACTTATAGATTTTCATCACCATTTATACTTGCTTATAAGTCAAGTCCATCTGCAAACTGCTCAGAACCAGATCTGCCATTGCATAATGTACCAGCAGATCTGGGTCTGTGCAGTTTGTTAGGAGTAATCAGTAGAACAAATGACATAGATCCTGATCTGCAGGCACATTATGCTTTGGCAGATCAGGATATTTGTTGTTTGCAGTTTGACTCACCTTATAAGCAAGTACAGATGGTACCAGCTCCAGGAGCTCCAGGTGCACAGGTTCTAATGCAGTGCCTGTCTCAATACAAAATATTTCAAAATTGTGAAGAATTCATAATTCCAGGAAATAATCCACATAATGTTTACTACATATTGATCATTCTTTATTTAATTTTTAAAACAACATTGGACCCACACACCAAAGCAAAATTCGTGTTTGCCACACTGCTTAGCAGTCTCTTCGAATCTAATCAGGCAGAAAAAAAAGAGAGAAAACACAATGATGGTGTTATCTTATGTCCAAGAAAGAGACTATGCATAATTTGAAGAGTCTTTCTCTCCAGAAAGGTTTCTAATGGCTCTCAGATAAGAAAAGAAGGTTGTTTAACATATTAAACTTCTCTCCACGGTTTCCTCTGGAGACCTTTTACATCAGATTTTGGTGTATGTTTTGTCACTTTTATGTTGCTGTTAACAATGGGTTTGCATTCATTTCAATTCTGCTAGAAAACTGTATAGATATTTCAGTCTGGGTGGTGGTAGTTGTGAGGGACATAAACCCATGGTGGTGTACTTGCAATCTGAAGGGTGTGTTTATATCATGCCATTGGATCAACCCAGCTCAGCTGCCCTAATGCATCCCTGGGCATGGCACTTGGATCAGTCCACACAGTTGCCTTAATGTGTCCTGGACAAGACACTTGGAACAACCCAGCTCAGCTGCCCTAATGCATCTTGGGCCAGTGTTGATGTCCTGATGTATCCCTGGGCAAGGCACAGGGGCTCGCATCTTTGCTTACAATTTACCTGTCATACATGTACTATACAATAACTACATCTATGATAGGTAAATTGTAGCAACAATACGAGCCCCTGTGGGACAAGGCACTTAGATCAGCCCAGCTCAGCTGCCCTAATGCATTTCTGGGCAAGGCACTACATTCTGCTTGACATGGTGTAACTTTCATGTGTTGTTAATGTACCATAAAATACCAAACATGACTCCATCATACTAATGAATGGTTTGTCTTTATACTGTAAATGAGAAACCACTTAAAATCTAGCAGATTCAGTGAACTATCATACAATCCTAGAGGGACAAACATTAGAACTACTCCCAATGTGTGTGTGTGTGTGTGTGTGTGTGTGGTAAAATTACATAGCAAATAATTTGTACATCTGTATTAGAGGGCAATATTTAGTTATTTAAGCTGGTATGGCATTTATCTAGGTTTTAGAAGAGAAGGCACATTTGTATATAGTTTTCTGGATAAATTTAATAACTGTGTGTCTATGATAAAGGGATATGTCTTTATTTACAGTTAAATTTGGTGTTTGTGATTACTGATAAATAAATATAGTGTTATCTTTAGCCACTCAGTCCAAAATGGGATTAGGCTGCAGTCATTGGAGACCATTGAAACAAAGAAGCCATTATATTGGCATGATTCTGGGTTTGTGGACTTACAATAAATCAGTTATAGCAAGACCCCCCTTCCCCATAGTCAAACATTTAGTTTGGTGACTGTTTGTTGTGAAACTTGTGGCTTTCTTTGCTTGATGTAAACTACCTGAAATAGAGTTATGTAGTCAGTGGTGTCACTAGGGTTGGTGTCACCCAGTGCAGTAACTCATGGTGTCACCCCCATTGACCTCCTTCCTGCACAAAAATTAAAATTTTTTATAGATAGTCATTTTGGTGTCATCCCCTCTAATGGTGTCACCCAGTGCGGTCCGCACCCCCCTAGTGATGCCACTGTATGTAGTTACAGTTTAGTCATAAGGATATATTTTACAAGTGATTTCCCAATTAATATAACATTTTTGGAAATTCTAATACGCATTAAATGTTGCAAAAGAGTGTTTGTGGAGAGTTGGTATATGGATATTATTTGGTTTATAGAATTTAGGTTTTGTGAATTTTTGTATGTATATTAGGGTTAGATAAAGGTCTGCAGCTAAGAAAATGAGACCATAAGTTTAGCTCACACCAAGACAAGAAAAAGTATTCAGGGAAGGCTTTCTCTAGGACCCTTTATAAGCTAGGGTAACCATAGTGCAGGGAGTCAGCATGTAGAACTGAAAGGGATTAAAGTCTAATAAAATGTGGAAAAGAACCAACCCTGCCCAGGTGTCTAATTCCACAGAGTGCAGTTATATCAGAAGATGTGCTACAGAAACTGCACTGGATCTTTGAGAGATCATTTTTGTCAAGGAAAAATTATAGAGGAAACAACCATGACACAAAAACATGATTAGAAGTACAAATATGTAAACAAAGTATCTATTTATATACAGTTACATTATTGAAACCAAAATTAAAGAATAAAATGTTTAAAAATAGCAATCTTTCCTGAAAAGTGTGTAAAGCAATACTGTTACAGTAGAATCTGTCTTGAAATACCACCCCTTCTGCCAAAACAGGTAGTCTCTCATAACAGTGGTCTTTCATGACAGGTTTTACTGTATTACACTAGAAATTCATTTATATGACATAGTTTCTATGATATTGTCCAAAGAGACATTTTCTTCAGCTCATCTAGATGGGTAGTAACATAATGGTACATACCTGTGATGTACATAAGCATTTTGTCACTATTACCTGTTCCACCAGAAATTTAACATTTTATGAGGAGCCAATTTTTTTATAGTTCACATACTGGTGTCTGATTTTGTTTTGTGAGGTTTAATTACATTTTCAGTATGTGATAGGCTTTACATGGCAGCCAGTATATTTGGTGGAATAAACACCCTGGAAAGATGACAGGAAGAGATCCACTAACCCACAGGAAGCTAATGGCAAGCATTCTCTGATATCATGTTGGTTGAGCCAAGACTTTAACCCCATGCAGGCAGAGGTGAGGTGTCAGTGGTCTGTAAAGGTAGTGCCTTAGATCACTTGGCCAACCAGGTCTTTGTTTATCAATAATTGTATCAAAACTGTAAACACAAATGTGCTTTATCTGCCTGGTGTTAGCCTCCAATTAGCCATATCATACATTTTACAAAGGTGAGTCTAATTGCATACAATATAATCCCTGATCTGCAGTTGCATAATGTGCTGACAGATCAGGATCTAATTCTACCTAAAAAAACTGTATAGACCCAAATCTGCCAGCACATTATGTTACAGCAGATATGTGTCTATGGAGTTTGCTGTACAACTCAACTTATAAGGAGGTGTATTTAGTAAATAAAGGAGAAATCCATGGATATTAATAGTATGTATGATGCCTTTGAAATTATTAAATTTGGAGGAAAATCTGTCAGGTATCACTGAAATATTATCTGCCATTTTCAAAAGACTCTTTAAATTTAGGCAGTTGTGAGTATTTAGTGCTTCCTAAATTCAAATTACCGTATATATTTACTTGTAAGTTGAGTCAAACTACAAACAACAAAGATCCTGATCTGTCATCACATAATGCACCTGCAGATCAGGGTGTATGTTGTTTATTCTACTGATTAATCCTAACAAACTGCATAGACCCAGATCTGTTGGCACATTTTGCAAAGGCAGATCTGGGTCTGCAGTTTGCAGATGGACTCATCTTATATGCAAGTACATAAGGTAATGTAAAATATTCTGATATTTTCAGGACATGAATGCAAAAATATTTAATTCTAAACGTCTGTAATGATGATATGGTATGTTTTCAGTATGCTATGATTTCATCAGTTGGTAACTCTTACATCGGTAGGTACAGTATTCTTGATGGTATTAATAGTTTTCAGGGGAAACCTGTTTAGTCTTTCATACACTTGCAATCCACTTCTCACGTGATCCTCATGGAAAACTCATAAATAAGTCATCTACTTCTGGATTCTAGATTTCAGGTGGTTTAAGAAAGACTACTTGGATTTACCACAAGGATGCAACAATGAGTCTGTGATGAAAAAGTTGGGGCTGCAGGTAAGTAATGTGTAACTTGCATGATCTAATTGCAGCACTAGCATCAAAGTGGCAATTGTCTGTATGCACCAGTTAACCTATGTTCTCTAGTGTAATTTATTTTTTGTTCCAGATGTCTGATAATATATTGCTATATGCAATATAATTGTGAAAAACAATAGATGAGTGTATGATGTAGCTTCATGATGCAAAATAATAGCTGTCATTATTCATAATTTTATTTCATAAATAAGTCTATAGATTCAGAAAGATAGGACAAATAAATAGAGATCAGATTAATTAAAGCCATAGTCTGAAATTATTTTTCATATATGTTTTTGGTCTTTGTAAATTGTTACAGATAACAGAGGATACTGTGAAAAATGATTCTGTCAATTTGTTAATTCAAGAAATATGTTTGTTGCACTCTCTTTGAAAAGATAGCATATTGACAATACAGGGAGCACATGCATTAAATAAGGCAATAGTACAATGACAATACAAGGAGCACATGCATTAAATAAGGCAATAGTGCACTGACAATACAGGGAGCACATGCATTAAGTAAGGCAATAGCACATTGACAATACAGGGAGCACATGCATCAAGTAAAGCAATAGCACATTGACAGTACAGGGAGCACCTGCATTAAGCAAGGCAATAGCTTAGATATGTAATTGCTTTATATGAAAATTAAAAATAAACAGACCCAGATCTGCCAATTACCTAATGTGCAAGTAGATATGGGTCTATCCCATTTGTTAGGACTAATTAATAGAACAAACAAACAAAGACCATGACCTGTTGGCACATTATGTGGCATCAGATCTGGGTCTATATAGTTCTCAATTAAACCTGGCTTATAAATGAATATATATGGTCAGTACATACATGCATGATCATGTTCAACTTATTTCAGTATATCCTTGCCATCAGCACAGTAACCTATTTAATTATAACCTTGCCAATATCACAGTAACCTATTTTAGTATAACCTTGCCAATAATACATTAACCAGTTTGACACATAACAACTGCTTTTAAAAGAAATTACTGTATGCAATATGTGGATGGCAAGAGAGAGAGCTGAAATTAATATTTCATATATTTAAAAAAAAATTAATGAAGTTAGCAGTCTGAATTGATCAGTGGCAAAAATTTTGCAGGTGCTTAGAAAACATTGGTAGCATTTTGGGTACAGGAGGTAAGGAAGTACCCTGTTAATTTTTGGGGTCAAAATGCTGAAGGTCAAGGTAACTGTGACTGAAAGAAGAAAAATGTCTGTATATAAAAGTTTGAGTTAATAACCTTGTACCTTCACCAAAGTTTGTGGACGGCTTATAGGTTTGATTAGAAAAAAAGTATATCGATTTTGGACAAAAGGGTTAAAGGGCAAGGTCACTTTGACTAAAGAGAAATGTTTTTGGCATAGTAACTTGACTATATAGAGCAAAGTGTCTTGAGGATTGCATTTTCTATGTATGGAAGAGGCTTTGTAACTGATTTGGGGGCAAAGGTCAAAGGAGAGGAGTTTTTCAGAATAACTTTGTTCAGAACAAGTTCCTTGTCAGATTTGTGGATGGCTTGTACTTAAGATAACAATTAAACCAATAGATTCTGGTATGTAAAGGTCAGATGTCACAGCCATGCTAATGGTACATTTATCAGAAAATAATGGTTTCTGCAGAGCAACTTCAGTTCAACATGTTATACTGACCAAATGTTCAGGCCACTGAAACCTGTTGGTCATTAATCTCCACTTCACCCATATGGTACTAGTGAATACATTTGAGGATTATTAAACTCCAGGCAGATACATTATACCATTCAATGGTATTATTATTCACACACTGATGATGGCTGATTGTACAGGGACAAGTAGTACAGCAGCAGGTAATTACCAAGATCTATTGAACTTCCAGTCCTTTTCAGGATAAGCAGGCTATTTCAACTCATTGGAACATTTCTTCCACCTGCTTATCACTTGTTCATGAATCATGAGATTGGCATGTTTCTGATGCATGGTTGCACTGTAAGTTTTATGTGGGCAGGTAATAAAACAGCAGGTAAATGGAACTGAAGACATTGATTACTGCCTGTTTATCAATTATGGACAGAGACTCTTCCAAATAAATGCCATATTTTTACAAATAATAATCACTTCATATCAACTAATGAAATATTGAAAGCATTACAGACATTTCAGGAATTTTACATGTTGCAAACACTTTGCATGTTGTTCTTGAGAGAGGAAATGTTTTGCTACAGTTTCCTTAAAACATTTTTTATTCATGCGCACCAAGTGTTGATACTTTTTCATTGATCATATAAAAAATTGTTTATTACATTTTTGGATACATGTACATGTACCATGTTTTCTCTGTTAGAATATTACACTTTAATGTGTGTGTAATTGAGCACACACATACACACACACACACACGGACACACACAAACACACAGAGCTTTAAACTTTTTCTAATCAAGCATAAAAGTTTAATGATAGAATCATTGAGCTCTGCGTAAGGACAATGGACGCTGAAGACTGGTACAAAGACTGTTTTTAAATAATTGTCTCATTCCACAAAAATTTTAAATGTCTGATGTCGGATTGGTCAGTAATTAAACGATTAGCCAATCAGATGTTAGAATTTTTTGTTCAGACTTAGAAAATGATAACATTTAGAGTGTTGTTATCCAATAGCATAGTCTCCTTCTCTGGAAGAAACCACTGCTAATGAAAATTATTGGATAAAGCTGATTAGGCCTAACTTGAACCCAACTGTAAACACTGGGGTATACCCAGATTTACCATTGTATTATGTACTGACAGATCAGGGTCAATGATATTCCTAATAAAACACAAATATGTACCTTTTACCTAGCTGTCTTGTAGTGTTATGGACTCTGATTGGCTGTAGAGTGACACAGTTGGGACTTGGACTTGTCTCACACCACAAGGATAAGGTGTGATTAGCTGCCAAATATGATTAACTTGTCATTTGTATGGTTACAACATTAACATGTGTAAATAACTTACTATATTTGCTTGTAAGTCAAGTCATCTGATTACTCCTATAAAACTGTACAGACTTGGATCTGCCAGTGCATTATGCAATGGCAGACCTGGGTCTGTGCAGTTTGCAGTTCAACTTGTCTTATAAGCGAATACATACAGTAGTTAAGTTTATTGCTTTTTAATAGTAACAGAATAAGTAATGTGTAAATTGTAACTACCTGTTCCAGTTAATTTACATATACTTTTGCATCCCTGCTTACATGGATTGTTAAGTAGGATTTCTCTGTTAATTCTTTTCTTACATTATGCATAGATGACTTTCACAATGAATGTGACATCGCTAGAAAAAAAGCAGAAGTTGATGAGAATCACTTATAGTGCACATTATGCATTATTACAAGTCAGGTTGATTTACTGGTATTTGACAATGTTTTTAACTTTTCAACCAACATACACAAACAATATATAGAAGGCTGACCTGCAGTGTTCATCCTCATGCTGAGGACTTCATCAGCAGACTGATTTGATCTCTAGTGTTAACAGATTGTCCTAGATATGTGGCAGGTTGTAATGGTCTTGTTCCCTGTTTAGTGTTGGTTTGTACATTGCTTGTGTATGCTGGTTGAAAAGTTAAAAACATTGTCAAATATGAATGCTATTACTACACAATTAAGCTTTCACCAAAGTATAGGTTGATTTACTGATAATGTCGGCACAATTTTATTACAACTGTCCTTTTTTTTTGAAACTGGTTTCTGAATGGAACCTTTGATTAGTAACATTTTATTTTATTTTAAAGAAACAGTGTGTCAAGTTTGTAAGCCACTGCATAATCACTATAAATCCTAAAGAAGCATCCCCTGTACATATCTGGGCAGTACATCTGGTTGTATCATTGAATGTTTAATCACTTATATATATATATTGCTATGACTCTAAAGCCACAAACTAAGCAACAGAAAGAAGCAAAAGCAATAAGTTTTGTAAAACCTAACAAAGAAATTAATTATCAAAATCACAAATGAAAATGTGACAGGAACTTACAGTATTATGATGTGAATCCAGAATAATCCTGACAAAGTTCTATTAAAGTCCTAAATGAAAAAAAGTTCTGTATAAATTTAGTAACCAGAAATGTACTTGTCCACCAAGAATCATGACACTATCAAGATGGCATCATCCAGAACTACTTCGAATAATTCACAACAGTTCCAAAATAACATAGTAGTCCCAATGAGCACTTTCTATTTCCAATGAACAGTCCAAGCAAATGTTTATCCTCTTGAGTAATATCTAAGTACAACATAAACACGTCTGCAGACTTAACAACAGGACACAAAAATGAGAATGACTCCAAAATTGGAATGAAACTAATTGCTCAGTTTTCTCTTTATATATACCATCTATTCTGAATATATTTCACTATAGACCCCATGTGACAGAACTAACTACTCACTTTGTGTTGAATTGGCCTGTTCATGTGACGTAACTTGTCATGTTTGCTAAGCCCCAGCTATAAAGTCAGGTATAAGCTATAATCTACTTGTCTTGGGAATATTACCACGGCCATGTGTTTGATGTCTAAAGATTGCCGCGGGACTAGTGTTAAACTCTTATGCAAGGTTACATGACCAGCCGGAGACCGGAACTTGAATCGACAAAAGCGATAGATTGCACCATCTAAACAAAGGCTTGCAGTTATCACACCTATGTGTTAAAGGTTTGTCCAAAGGAAGTCCACATGGTATTCTTATCCATCCCCATGCTGACAGACAGTGAGAGGGACATTGTCTGCTAAGTTTGATTGGATCGGTTCACAGCGATATCCAATTGGAATTGAGATAGAGGGTGTGGTTACAACGCAGGCCAAGTGATAACTTTCAGAACTTGTAAGCGAAAATTTAGTATTTGCCTGAAAGGATTGTGGATCAAAAGGGTTTACTCTGAGAAGAAGCCACTTGTAATTTGGCGGCAAAACTTAGAGGTAAATTCTAAGGAAAGACAAAGCTTCAAAAAGGTCAGTAAGTTATTTGCTCGATTTTTGCAGAATATTACGGCATCATAATTGTAATTATTTGTAGTATGTATACTTAATTACTAGGATCGTTTAGTATGTAGAATTACCTTTGTAGTGTTTCATTTACATGCATATTTGAGAAATGGGCTTGAGCTTATGTAGAGAATTATTTGATGCGAGGCAGAATTATGTAGATTGTTAGCTTGTGGTAAGAATTAATTTTGTAATTAGCTATTAGGTTACTTCGTAGTAAACCAGTGCATTTATTAAGACATTATGTTAGAATTTACACATGCTTGAATTGTGAATTTGGAATGGTTGAAGTAAGTAAGATCAGTTACTATGGACGTATGAATATACCAGAGCATGGATATTTGAATATTTGCATACTTTTTATGAGTTGTAAGGTAAAGAAATGTCTGATTATTGTGATATTGTTTAGTATAATGGGATTAGGAATATGTACTGATGTGACGGAATTTATTGATGTATGTAGAAGATGCAATGGATACTGTGCTGTATTATGACGTTTGTTTTACCATGCAAGAACATATGGGTATCTCGATGTGAACAAATGTGTGACCAAAGAAATTTAATAGCTGTTATCTGATGATAGGCTGTGTGTAGTGTGAGATGAGAGGGCTAAGGAAGAAGACTGTACCGTCCTTGTGTTTTCACAGGAAGCTTTTTAGGGGACACAGAACTTCGGGTTCCATTGGGTCCCGAGTCTTCAAGAGTTGGAGACAGAATTGAGGCTGTAGCTGAGACAGTTGAAGTCAACAGAAGAGTAGTCAGGGTAGACAAAGTGGAGGAGGAGGAGAAGGAGTCTAGAGAAAGTGGAGGAGGAGAAGGAGTCTAGAGAAAGTCCAGGAGGAGGAGGAGAAGGAATTTGGAGAAAAGTCAAGGAGGAAAGGGAGAAGGAAGTGGGAGAAATAAGAGAGAAAAAGGATACAACAGATGAGTAGAAATACAAGGACAGGTGGAGATCAATGTCAAACTGCTAATCAAGTGATGCAATAGGCTTATTAAAGGGTCAAGCAGAGGGAGTGTAATTGGAAATTTGAGTCATTTGATTACTGAATTGTTATTAAATTGTTATTCATTGAATTTCAACCTTTTCCTGTATATTTAACCATCTAACCATCGGCATTGCTGACTGGGGGCTCAGAGTTTTACATCTATCTTTCACTAAATTTAACTTCCAACAAAATAGAGCCTGGGTGGGACTTCTGTAATAGTTTAAATAAAACATTGGGAGCACCCCACCCCAACCATAACAATCATCACATAACTCAACCAATGGGAAGCTACTGAATCCTTCTAGAAACATCAGCCAATGATAAATTAATCCATAGGTGCCATTAAGTCTTAAAATTAAAATTATTATTAATAATTATCAACACATACGTAAGCATCTCATCGTATGCAATAATACGCTCTTAACAGACTCCAGTCACATATGAAAAATCTAAGCAAAGATATTCTGTATAATTTATAACCATTCATAAAAATTATAAAATTAGATAAATCCTGTACCAGGATTTACAAAAAATATTGAAATACATAACAAGATATATAACAGTAGGAAACATATCACGTCAATCTTTGGGAAGTTTTACTAAAATGTCAGATATATGTAACAAAACATATCATACAAACTGAATCTTGTCAGAATAAGATGTAAAAGATGTACAACAAAAAGAACATGCAAGTTGAGTGAGTATGCACATATAAAATAGCTGTGCAAGCTGAGTGAGTATGCACATATAACATAGCTGTGCAAGCTGAGTGAGTATACACATATAAAATAGCTATACAAGCTGAGTGAGTATGCACATATAAAATAGCTGTGCAAGCTGAGTATGCACATATCAAATAGCTATGCAAGTTGAGTGAGTATGCACATATAAAATAGCTGTGTAAGCTGAGTGAGTATGCACATATAAAACAGCTGTGCAAGCTGAGTGAGTATGCACATATAACATAGCTATGCAAGTTGAGTGAGTATACACATATAAAATAGTTGTGCAAGCTGAGTATGCACATATAAAATAGCTATGCAAGTTGAGTGAGTATGCACATATAACATAGCTGTGTAAGCTGAGTGAGTATGCACATATAAAATAGCTGCTAACAGGTAGATAGAGGAAATTGCTGAGTTTATAATCACTTTGATTAAACATCATTTCAGTTGTTGTGAACTGGATACATGCTTAAAATTTTTATAAACATTATTGCATTAGTCACAAGTAGTAGCAACTGCACTAACTCACCTACAGGAAGCACATGGTTACTATAATTAGACTGGGTTATTCCTGTTATTGTCTTTTCCTGTCATGTGGACAACCAGTTGTATTAGAGGCATATTAATATAATAACAACAAGGGCACCATTTTTGAACTTTGAAATAATTCTTGAACTCTGAAATAATTTTTGAACTTTGAAATACTAATTGAATTTTCCAATAAAAATTGCAAAATGTTCCACTGTGGAGTATGTCATTCTAATTCAACTCAGACTTGAAAATTTTAGATTTTTCCTTATGTATTCAATTTTATGGATAGTCAGGGTCCATCAGACAGACTCATACAATAGTGGCTAATTAAAGTGGAATGGTGATGTCCAACTTGTTGTTGTTTATGATCATGACATCACTGACTGATTTGGTTTCTGTGTGTGAAGAGAGATGAAATGCAGGAGATGAAAAAGAACTGACTGACTTGGTTGAAAGCCTCGACACAACCTCCACAGCATATGGTATGGAGATTAGTGCCAAAAAAAACCAAACTGATGACAAACAACACCAGTGGCACCAGTGCAGAAATAAAGGTCAGTGGACAGAAGCTGGAAAGAGTCACAAGCTTTAAGTACTTGGGATCAATTATCACAGATGAGGGCTCCAAACCAGAACTACTTTGCAGGATTGCCCAGACAACAGCAACAATAACAAGGTTGATACCAATATGGAAAGATACCAACATTGATGCACTCAGTATCTATCTTTCTGTATGTTTGTGAAACGCGGACGCCCACATCAGATCTACAAAGAAGGATTCAAACCTTTGAAATGAGATGCTACTGCAAAATCTTGGGCATCTCATACATTGACCATGTAACCAACGAAGAATTCCACAACAGGATCCAATGAGCCATCGGATCCTATGAAGACCTCTTGACCACTCTAAAAAAGCGCAAACTGAAGTGGTACGGTCATGTCTCAAGATCATCTGGACTGGCAAAAACAATCTTGCAAGGCACCGTGCGAGGGTGCAGAAGAAGAGGCAGACAGAAAAAGATGTGGGAAGTCAACATTAAGGAGTGGACAGTCATGGGATTTGGAGATTTCCAAAGGGCAGTAGAGAACAGGGAAAGATGGAGAGAATTGGTTGCAAAGTCAACTGTGGTGCCCCAATGACCTCTTGGGTTAAGGGATTGATGATGATGATGATGATGATGAATGTGTGAATGGCTGGCTAATCAGGCCAATGTGTGCTCTGAGCCTGTGGCACAGTTGATAGGAGTTGCCACTTGTGTTTGCCTGATCAATAGAGGATATACTGTTTTTCTGAGATTTACACCACTTATGCTTCTGCACTGCCTCTGCAGTTTTCCTCCATTCAAAATCTGTAGCTCCAGTATGAATGACACTCAGGTTCCTCATTCAGCCCATATGAATTTGGTTCAGCTCATTGGCATGGCAGCTGTACACCATTCAGTTTTCTCAAGCACACAACAGGGTTGGCAACACAATGGCTTGGGTTGGCAACACAATTGCTTTGTAGACCTTAATTTTTGTCTGCGGACTGATGCCTCTGTGCTCCTACACATTTGCACATAGTCTGTCAAAGGACATGCTTGCTTTAGCAATTCTGGCATTGATTTCATCATCAATGTGGACTGCATGTGACAGTGCACTGTCAAGATGGGTGAATTTGTCCACTGCCTTGATGGTTTAACCATTTACTGTGATGGTATGCTGTACATAAGGCTTTTCAAATGGAGGTTGATGCATCACCTCTGTCTTCTTGATACTGATTATGAGACCGAAATTGTCACAGGCTGAAGAGAAATAGTCCATACTGTGTTGCGTGTCAAACTCAGATTTGACATTCAGGGAACAGTCATCAGCAAATAGAAGATCATGAACAGTAACTTCCTGTGACTTCCTCCTTAATTGTAGTCTTCTCAGATTTAACAGTTAGCTGTCAGTCCAATATCTGATGTAGATCCCAGTATCAAAGTCATGGAAGGCATCAGTAAGCATGGTGGAGAACATCATACTGAAGAGGGTTGGGGCCAGCATGTAGCCTTGCTTGACTCCATTGGTGACTCTAAATGGTTCAGATGACTCACCGTCATCCACAAGACGAGAAAGCAAGCCATCATCCCCAAAATCACCCTCCCAGCTCTTTTCTGTAAGCTGTAAAGTGTCTGTAATAGGAATTTTGGAGTTCTCTTATACAATACAACAGTACCATAGATAAAATATGGAAAAAAAAACTAAATTATACACTTTTTAGATCAACAGACCAGACATGAAATTCTATTTTCTCAGATACTTTTGAAAAGAGTGATTCAAGGTGGTTGGACCAGGATAAACATTATCAACAAGGATACCTACAAGCCTGGCATATTTAATAGTTTGAATTTTTTACCATTTACTTCTAAATACAATTTTCTACATTTGGCTGCTTACTGTTCTGAGCATTAAGTGGGTTTTCTGTAAATTTAAACTAAGTTTATTGTCATACATCTATTTCATAGCACATAGTTTACTCGCAACAATGCTAAACTTTTAATCACTAACATACTGTGATGCAGGGCTGTGGACAGAATTTGTGGCCCTAGGAAAAATTCTCCAGTAGGCCCCTATGAATTACAAATTGTGATGGCAACGGGACATCTGACCATTGTGGTTCCCTGGAATTTTTTCCCAGTTGTTCTACCCTGTCCACGGCCATACTGTGATGCATCATTTCCATACATAGATACTGATATATGTTTCAAGGAGTTTGAAAAATCAGTTGTGTTTAGTATGAAAAAGAGAGGGTTTAGAATTTAACCCTTTGGTATCCCAAGGGAAATTTCTTTAAAACCTGAGACAGTACCTCTGTATCTCACAGCTTGTAATCTACTACTGAAATAGGATAAAAACTATCGCAATGAGATTTTTGCCACATTATATAAGTTATGTAGTAAAATTTTATGATTAACAGTATCAAACATTCTACACAGGTCTAAGAATAAAACTCCAGTTAATTTCCCATCATCAGTATTCTTTAACCAAGGAGTCCTGCCTTTAATGAATGATTTGGATGGAAGCCTCATTGAAATGTGGTAATGAAATTATGTTTTGATAAAAAGTGAAAACAAGAACTGAAAACATGTCTTTCTATAATTTTTATAGCAATAGGTAGAACAGACACACTCATATTTGTTTTCTGAAAGAAATGTTTATTTGACATGACTTCATTACCCAGTAGAGATGATAATCAAATTCCTAAACAATATTATACTATGTTACAGAAATACTCACTTAAACAATCTGCAATTGTAGCAGTCTTTAACAACTTTGTCATTAACAGTAACAAAGTACATGAATGTGATTTGGATGAAGGTAGAAAATCTTTCAATTTTTCTTCCACATTTCTTTTGGTTTGTTTAATGACTTTTGAACAGTTTCATCTATGTGGCCCTTTTTGCATCTCCATTCTTTTTATAAGAACATTATTTCTAAAATCCTAATAAATTCCAGAATCATCTTTACAGTTACTTTTTTGCCTTCTCATGTAAGAAATCCCTGACATGCATGGATGTTAACATATCATTAATCCAGTTCTGAAAAGTTGATCTCATTCTACATTTCTTTGCAAAGTAAATACCAACCATTTCTATGAATTAATAATTCCTTGAATGCTAACCATATATTGTTTATTTCATCAAAAATCTTAATTAATCTTAATTATAAATCTTCCATTAACTTTTGTTCATCTAAATTTCATTGATTAAAATATTTAATATTGATATGATTGCTTTGGTTAATTGTATTGATCTTCCATTACTGAATATACCCTATGAAGATCACTAATCCCAAGGGGGATAACTTCAGAGTCAACATGCACATGCATGTCGGGCATGCATAATATGATCCATTAGAGTGATTGTATTCCTTTGTAATTAGTTGATACATTCCATGAGCATTCATCATGTCTTTTAATTCAGAAATTTTAAATTCATCACTATTGAAATCCCCCATGATATTCAGACTGCCATTTTATTTCATATTACACTCTTCCATCACTGATACATGCAGGAGTTTGAGGGTCTATAAACAGTGACAAACAGAACACTGGGTGCATTTACTGGTTTTACATCCATATGGAGACTTTCCCTAAAAATGGCACTAGCAGCTGCCTCACTTGGCATTCAGCATTATGAGGTTAGTGTTAGGACTGGTTGTTCTGTTGTCAGGATAATGTGACTGGGTGGGACATGATGCTACATGTCTGTGGCATGATTTCCTGTGTTAGACATCACTATAAACTGACACACTGCAGAATTATAGCAATATGACTGAACATTTTTTAAAGCTAGGTTAAAAATCCAAATCACACACACACACACACACACACACACACACACACAAGGTTAAAAATCCAAATCACATGCACACACTTTCCCTAACATGTACTGTAACATCACTTCCATGAGGACTGCTCTAGTGGACTAGTGGTTTGAGTGTCTGCCCCCGATGCGGGTTCAAACCCCAGCCAAATCATACCAAAGATTTATAAAAGTGGTACTAACAGCTGCCTTGCTAAGCGCTCAACATTAAGAGGTTAGTGTTAGGACTGATTGGCCTGGTGTCAGGATAATGTGATTGGGTGGGACATCATGCTACATGTCTGCAGCATGATGCCCCAGTGCTAGAAATCACTAGAAACTGCCACACTGCAGACATCATAGTGAAATGACTGAAAAATTGTTAAAGCTAGGTGAAATATCCAAATCACATACACACACACTTTCCCTAACATGTACTGTAACACCACTTCCATGATGACTTCAGTCATTCAGTCTGCCGCATATGGAGTCATGTAGTTTTGTATATTTTCATTTGAAATTGGCACTCATGCAAAACAACTATAACGATGGGAAAGCTGTATGGAAATAAAACTGTATACATCATGGCATTTAGTTGTTTAATTTTTTAAGCACTCATTCCTAATCATAGTTTTCTATAAAGTCACAGTTCGATAAACAGACGGTATGTTAACAATACTCTATTGTACCTGGCATTTGAATGGTACAAAATTTACACAGGCTTTATTGAAATTGTAATCTTGTTCGTGGAAATTTTAGTCATTTTTAAAACCTGGAGTGTCAAGAAATTTATTTAAATGAGATTTGACTGAGAAAATTATATGTGTTCAGTGGCACAAAGATTGAAGATAAATTGGAGAAATTAAGGTATAAATTATTAGGGTTAACCTGTAAGCACAGCTCTGGGGATAAAAGTATTCCATAATTACAATATTTAAAGAAAGAAATATTAAGGTATTAGCCACAGCATAGGCATCCCACCTACTCAATGAAAAATGCCATGTTTATCATTTGCAAGTAATGGTTGAATATGGTAAATACTAGTATTTTCCAACACAATGACATACAACTCAGAGCCTTATTGTGGCATGTACAAATATTTGGTCTACATGATCCTTTTCTCTAGTCCCATGTTACAGGGCTAGTCCCATGTTATAGGGCTATCAGTAGTCCCATGTTACAGGGCTAGTCCCATGTTACAGGGCTATCAGTAGTCCCATGTTACAAGGTGATCTCACAGTTCTGAAAATGAATCCTTAGCTTTCTACTGCTCATTGACCAGAAGAGTTTATGGGATGACCTGTCATTTATTGTCTGTCATCCATTAGCACAGTTTTGTTATAATTACTCCTCCTAAACTACTTGGCAGATTGCCATGAAACTTTACACACACATTCATCCCAATGTCTAGTTGGTCTTAAATGAAAATATTGCTGCTTGGACATCCAATATGGCCATCACAGTGGCCATCTTGAAATATTGTTATCATTACTCCTCCTGAATGGATGATCATATCAACATGAGATTTTCACTAAAAGACTTCTTATGATGTCTAGTTGGTTCAAATGAAAATGGTGCCAGTCTGATGTCCAATATGTCCACCACAGCAACTAACTTGAAAATCTTGTTATTACTGAAGAATATCAGAGATGGTTTCATCACTTAGCAGTTAAAGGTAGAAATTGTCTTATCTTGAATTGATGGGAAATTATTTTCACCAGTAGAGCATCAGTCCCTTTGAGGGGTTCTTATAAAAAAATAAAAAAGTCAGGACCCACCAGGACCCAGAAAATAAAATGGTCAGTGTTTTATTACCTGCAAGTTTGTCACTGTCATCTGATTATTAGCGGTGATTGGTGATAGGTACTGTGATTAAATAGGAAATGAATGACACAAGGCACTTTAGTTGTACAGTTCACCCTTATTATAACACAGTAGTTGATGAACGTTATGTCACCCACATTATGTACCAAACCAGGGTATAATAAAGTGTGTTACAAAAGGGAGAACTGTGAATTAAGTATTTAAGGCTGAATAAAAAGGAGATTATAAAACTTAAAGTTCACAAAGTAAGTGTTTGGTAAAAGTTCACAAGGTATGGTAAAAGTTCACAAGGTAAGGTAAAAACACGTGAATAGGTAAATACCTGATCTGAATGTCTCATCTTTTAACAAAGTCTGGCATCAGTAAAACATTGGTTGGTTCCAAAGATCTGGTGATCTTAAATGAATATTGTAAACAAAGCATCTGCCTTTGGAAAATTGATTTAATGATTGACTGACATCTACAGCAATCATACAATTCGTTTGTTTTAGTGCAGAAAGTGACTTTAAGAAACAATAATTAGCTCAGTGGCATTCCACTGTGTATCCCTGTGCTATGAAGATATGCAACTACGTGCATAGCCTGACCCAGGGGCCAGTATTGTGACACTATAAACGTATATTCATCTCTTCATGTTCAAGGGCAGGAGGTGTGGTAGTTTAGTGGACAGCATGTCAGACAGTAAAGTTTAGGGTTTGAATCCTACCATCAGATTAGCCCGGTTTGACTTAATTGTACTGTGTCCTTGGACAATGTATTGTATTCCAACTGACATGGTGCTAAATAACTTACTGGTGTTGCTGTGTCATACAACACCAAAACAAACCATCTTCATGTTTAGTTAATCTGTATATAACTATAAGGTAGGCATCTTGATAGCTGCAGGTTAAGAGCAAAGGGTCAGACCCCTACTCCAAAGGCATGGCCCAGGGCCTCTGTTGTATGTACAAATGCAGTAATCTTCTTGAGTTCATTCAATGCATACTTGTTATAGGGTGGGGATACCAACAGTTTTCAGTTATGATCCAGTGGCAAGTTCACTACCCCAGGGGCATGACTAGGGTCTATATTGGATATCTATCTGATTTCATCTTCTTAAGTCATTCAACCCTATATATTGTTACAAGTCTATGCTCTTAAAATAAATAATAGAAAAGAGTGAAAGACACCAAGCTTTGTACAATTTAACAAATAATATATTTCCCTAGAATACAAAGTGAAAATGAGAAAAAAGTACTTAATGGTATTGTGGATTAAATCTCAAAATAATCCAAGAATTGCAGACACAAGTCCTAATAATTTAAAGTCCTGAATAAAACTCAATACAAGTCCAGAATAAATTCAAAACACTGATCGTGATGATGTGTCTGTCATAGCTCCTAGCGTGTTGATGTGCCAACAGTCTTTTGTTGAATCACAGAAATATAATTCCAGGTGTGAATACACTATAAATTCCAGTGAATGTCTCTATCAAAGAATTTTATCAGAGCACTTTTGTATTTCCAGAGAAAATAATCACTTGAATTAAATAATTTGAAGAAATAAAATTCATCCCAACTGGACACAACATAATACAACTTGAAAGTGCTAGATGTTAAAGCAGGAATGATAAAATCCTCTCAGTTACAATATATATATATATATATATATATATATATATATATATATATATATATATATATATATATATATATATATATACGTATGTATATATAGTTCTCTATTTGACCTCAGGTCACAATTAGCATTTTCTAAAAAAAATCAAACATTACCTACTGGAAAATAATCTTCTAGAATGATCCTAATGTTATAACCTGGTTTATGTATAATTCACTTAGGACATTCCAAAACCTAGACCCAAATAAACATATTTACTTCTTCTATTAATAATAATACTGATTTTAAACCCATACACATAGAGAATAATTTAGCTATGTATCAGTTGTTTACCATGAATAAAAAAGTCAATTTGGGACAAGCAGAAATAAACTCAATTTTGGACAAGGTCAAGTCCAACATACAATGTTACATTACAATAGCATGCAATAAAGTAAAATAAAATAAAACTAACAAACAAAGCAAATTAAATATACATAACAATATGGTCACAAAGCAGAGATCTCAACAGTTCCAAGCTGTGACCCTGGAACAAGTCCACTGCTCCAGGGTCTGTATTGGATATATGCCTCATTTCCTTCAGACCTTTAGACCGCTCCGGTGGCCTTGTGGTTAGAGCGTCTGCCTTGGATGCGGGAGGTTGTGGGTTCGATCCCCGGCTGAGTCATACCAAAGACTTACAAAAATGGTACTAACAGCTGCCTCGCTTGTTGCTCAGCATTAAGAGGTTAGTGTTAGGACTGGTCGGCCTGGTGTCAGGATAATGTGACTGGGTGGGACATCATGCTACTTGTATGTGGCATGATGCCTCAGTGCTAGACATCACTATAAACTGCCACACTGCAGACATCGTAGCGATATGACTGAAAAATTGTTAAAGCTACGTTAAAAATCCACATCACATCACATCCTTCAGACCTTTATATGGTTAATGGGTAACAGTCTTGATGGTTTTCAAGTTATGACACAGGGACAACATTCTCTACCACTGAAGCAATGCACAACAATGTAATTTAAAACCACATGTGTATGGTATACCACCAGCTTTGTGATGATGTGTTATCTTGCAGACCTGCATTGATGATATTTAAGAAATTTTGCTTGAGGTTTTATAAAGCTTTCCTAACCAGCTTAGCCCCACCATTAGGGGTGATATCAACATTTTAAAACCATAAAATATGCATATCTACAGACCACCTGCAGTCATATTTCAAAGTTTCAAGTGTGTACCAATAATGATAAAGGAGAGATACACTAAGTCACTACCAGATGGAAGTACAGATGGACAGGACAACATAATGCCTGCTTTGTTTTAAAGCAAGGGGGTGAATAGTGGTTAAATAAGGTACACTTAGCTGCACATCAGAGCTTAATTTTTACATTCATTCATTCGCAGAATAATGTTGCTAGAGGATTTTCTGTTAAAGGCTGCTAGATGAATAATGTAATGGTGGTCACTGACTTACCGGTTGCACTAAGAAACATTGACCTGTTGGCTGGTGTGAGACTATAGTGACATACCAAATAAACCAGTCAAGAAGACGTCATAGTACAATATCTTGTAATGCTACATGTCTAATTTTCATTTATTAATTTTTAATAATAACCATAATGCTATAATCAATATTTATTAACCATAATGAGCTGCATGCTTGGGTTGATCTTAAATGATTTTTAACAGCAGCAGGTTTAAGTGGGCAGATGGGTATACAAAAGCCAAAGAAAAGGCAAACAATTTTTTTTTTCAATTTTTTTTTTTTACAAATTGAAAGATATTCTTAAAATTCTATAATTAGAAAAAGTTAGATTTATTTTGAATCCATACAATTATCCCCTGAACCAGAAGGTTGGGAGTGGGGAGGTGAGGTGGAGAGCAATAGGGATGTCTGTCTGTCTGGCTCTCTGTCCTTTGGTAGACAGGGTGGTTTCCATGCAAAGGGTTAAGTTGCATTGGAAGATGTGCATATCAACAAAATCACTTTGCCTGCACAATTTTTATCATTCCCCTGCCTCTAAACAAGTTGAGGTATACAGTGTATATGACTGTTCTTGTTTGTCTATATATCCATTTGTTTGCCAATCTTTCTGTCCATCTGTCATGAGGTGGGAGATGTGAGATCCCCCTCCTTATGGTGCTTTGGTTATCATTATCAAGGAGAAAATCAACCATGGTGCTGTTGCCTGGATTGATTAAACAATGAAACAAAATATAAAATTAATGGATGGAATAATCAAGATCGGAGCAGAGATATAGAATGGAACAACATGATCCCCAACATGTAAATTATCACAACTTAATCAATTACATAAACAAAATGAAAATGAACATGACATTTGAATGATTTACTTTCTCTTAGAAATAGAATTATTAGAAATTCAATTAGCTGTTCTGTTATACCAATAGAAAAAACGTCATCATGTAATTGAGTGACTGATTGAACTCAAATTGCCACCATGTTTAGCATCACCTGGTTGCTTCCAGTCTTACCAAATCACTGTTGGTGATAGGTCAGCATTGCCATATCTCTTTACCTTCTCTCTTTCCCTCTAGCCTCTTAGCAATTTGCCAGATCTAAGCTATAGTCAGTTTGCAACCTAATACACACTCACACCCTATTAATGTGAATTTATGTCTCCCCCCCCCACTCACATTCCTAAAGGGAACTATGACATAATTAGACTTCTTAGATAAACCATCATACCCCACTGTGGTTATAAATTACCAGCTGACAATGTCAGTCAGCACATGCTCCTAATGTTAACACAAAATCGATTCTCAGTTGGAAAAAAATTCATAGCTTAATTACACAAATGTATTAATGGACTTTACTCCTTTTCCTAACTAATTTACTTTGCTAATTAGTGATTCATTGACATACATTTCCAGATATAGAAAAATCATCTTTCAGCATACCTGTTATAACTCTTTTAAGACAGATAATTTTCTTTTCACAATCTGTATCAGAAGAAATGCATGAAATCTTTACACTATATGATTTCTATTATATACAAACACCACTAGATCCAAACTCATTCATACCAACAAAATATTATACGAGATTTTTACAATACATGAATCATATAACATTCCAGACCACAAATGCATGATTATTTTTTGAACTGAAGGCAAAATTGAAGTATGAATTTAAAATGAATAAGTTCAACAAATAATTACAAGCTTGCGCTTTATCAAGACTTGCTACTACTATCCTGCTGAATCTCTCTTTCTCATGTCCTCAACTTTCGACACTTGTCCCTTCGATAATTTATCTAGAAAAGTACTTTTTAATGATCTCAGAGCTAAGAACTTTCTGGCTTGCCTAGAAACTTTGACCAATTTTGTGAGAGGGATTACTTGAAAACTTTGATTTCTGTCTAGGAACACCCCCCCCCATTTAGCTAGCCAATCAGGATTAACTTTCTCTAACCACCAAAAATTGTGACACCCCCATCATAGTCAGAATAATCCTCTTTAGCCTGCCTTTATTAATAACTATTCTGGAAATCTCATTCTATGGCACCTGATTCATATGACCCAAGATTTCCCAAAATTTTGCTCTGGCTTGTCTCAATTCTGTCATTTTATGCTATTGACCTTACACTGACATATCCATCAGACCGTTATCGAACAGACTCAAATAAAAATTCAATTCATGCCCCAAAGAAAGCAGATCCCATCCCTCACAGTCAGCAATTTATTGCATTTCTAGCCCATATGTTAAACTTAATGGTTACATGTCATACTGACCATGACTGAATATACTACAAAATTACCTCTACAGAATCTTGCACCATTGCACCATCCATCCTTCCATCCAACACACAATGTTGTAAATGCAAAAGGTCCAGCAGTTTTCAATGGAATGGCATGAAACTTGGTAAATATTATGGTCATCACCTGACAATATAGTTTTCAACAAAACATTTTGCTCCTGCAAGTTTTATTAAAATTATTGCCCTTTTTACTTGCAGCTGAATCTAGTGGGTGCAGTGCATGATAAAATCGTGTGAATGCAAGTAGTTTCCAAATCATTGGATTGCATTGAGGATCAAAGGGACAAGATTACTGGAGCTTGAATTGTAATTCGGTTTTCTTAATAATTACTACAGAAAGTTCTATGTTGGCCTTTCTCATAAAACTTCTTGCACCTGGGTAGAAATAGCACTTATTAGTTTTGAGGGAGGTTAAAGGTCAGAGGTCAATGTTTCAAGAGTTACTGGTATCTGGTTAGGAGATCAACCACTCTTTAGATGGTTTGTCTTGATTTTGTGGGTTTAACATTTTTCAGCACATGACAGGCTATGCTTGGTGGCCAGTATATATTTAGTGGAGGAAGAACCTGGGAAGAAGCACTGATCCACTGGAAGATGGATATTTTTACATGTTTACAGGTTAAATTTGGATTGCACACCAGATGATTTTAATGACAGATCTATTTATAGAAGAAAACCAAATTAAGAATCCTTTCACAGATACAAATACTAAATAATTTTGATGTGTCCCCCCCCCCCTACACATGCACACGACACTGCATATGTTTTCTACTCAGAAAAACTTATTACTAATATATATATATATATATATATATATATATATATATATATATATATATATATATATACATACATATATATATATAAGGCAACCAAATGTAGTTTCGTGACTTAATTGCACATGTATGTCTATTTTCAGTAATTATTCATAGTAAATATATCTTGATGTATATATGCCAAAATTTAATTGAACTTCCAACTTGTCAAGCAATCCATAAGATCTATGCACAAAACAATGCTTGCATTTTATTCCTTAAACTAGTGTTTACATGTTACCAAGCAAGTAAAAGTAACATTGGGCCTCGGATTAAAATCGAGATCGTCCAGCACCCTAGTCCTACATGTAAGACATCGACGCTGATATTTAAATAACTTGCGATACGTCTTACATTGTAGGACTACCAGCACCCGTGTAAAATTGTATGAAATGGCCTATATACGGACGATACAGTCAATATTTAGTAATGCTGGATTTGTCTGCAAAGGGGAAAGATACCCAACAACTTGAGTCCTGTGCTTGGTTGTGAACGGTAGTTCATTATACCACATTATTGCCATACCTGTGCAGTATGCGCCATAAATAGGTCAAGGTGTATAGGTCAATTATTTTATTGTAATAGTGTATATATAAGATTGTACAATTTACGGTGGCACATTCCTTCGGATTATTCATTAATGCATAACTGTGGTTTCGGGACTTTATAGTGTTTGAATTGAATTTTATGTTGAGGAATTCCATTCATTGTCTCAGTGTAGGACGGATGTCATGATGTTCAGCACACTGAAGGTACTATGTACACTATAGATTGACAATACGAAACGCATGAGCATCAACACGTCACATGTAGATAGATAGTGTATATACCGTATGGGTTTTAATGCTGTTGTTGGACTTCTACCGTTATTGTCTACAAGGTAAGCATTGTATTTAGAACTGAGTAGCGTACATATCAATTTGAATTGTTTAATTGGATTTCTAATGGATTACACAGGCCGTCAGAAGCATGATTTCTCATCGCAAGTTTAAGCTACGTTATCATGCATAAAATATTACAACGATTGTATGGTATTAAGTGATCAAAATAGTGTGTGTGTGTGTGTGTGTGTGTGTGTGTGTGTGTGTGTGTGTGTTTATTTTTTACATAATATATCTCACTTCAAGTGACAAACATACACGTGAGCATTTTGGACGTGTGAACGTTTACTTTAGTAAACTTTATGTAAGTATTGAATGACATACTCTCCACATGGACAGATTCCAGGAATTTTTTAATCCACTGATTTGGAATTTCCATCTTGCTGTATTGGTTGTCATTCAGGTTCATTTGGTTCTACTGCCACCCCGTATCCGCAACCAGATTTGAAAATTAGTTACTAATCCACAAGAGTTGCTTTAGATTCCACCCCTAGCTGTTCTCAAGCCAGATTAGACCTGCTTGTTTGGTTCATGTACATAAAACTAACAAAATAATGTCATAGCAATGGCTGATACTTGTGTGTGTGTGTGTGTGTACGAGTATAGATGCATTTGTTGGTTTGTTACTTAGTCCTGCAATGTAAGACGCCTGCACTGATATTTGTGATTGATTTATTTTGTTTTTAGATCGTCTTGAAACGCAAATATCAAGGGAGGCGTCTTACATCGTAGAACTAGGTTGTCACATAAAATAACATGTACAGGTTTTCACTTAAAGCTAAACGTTAATTTTAACTGTCGAAATTGGGGTTGGTCTTATCTTTTTGACGACACATCCCAACCCCAAGGCCTATCCACCAACGCATATTGTAAGTAGATCAGACTAATAAAGTTGGCCAGCTGGTTTTGAGTGACTAGGTGACCAGCGCAGGTTGAACTAGGGGCTGGTCATTGAGGTGAAAGTAAACCACAGACCATGGATTGGGATCAGTGATCCTTGCACAGAATAAAAAATGTCAGACCTGCATAAATATAGTCTGAGTTTACTCCGAACCTTGCCACCCCATTTTTGATAGTTTGACATTTATGTACACCCCAACCTAAATGTCCAAATATCAAAAATGGGGTGGCAAGGGTCAGAGGCAACTCAGACTAACATAAATAGTGGTTTACCATGAATAGTGGAGAACTCCTCCCAGGTGTCAGGAGAAGCCACCCCACGGTGGTTGGAGAAGTTGCCCCATTGCATCTGCAGAAGTTGCCCCAAAGATAACAGATACTAATTTAGAGATGTCACCCCATGGTGGTTACAGCTTTATTTGATCATATAAGGGGGAGGGGGGGGGGGAGAGAGGTCTCTATGGGGCTTGTTCTTCCAAGGCAAATTCTCCATGTTCCATTAGTACTGTGTTATAGAGGTTGCTGGATATGGTTTACTACTTGTTATCCAGGCTGCTGGACATGGTCTGCCACTAGTATGGTATTAACCAAGCTGCTGGATATGGTAAATATGTTTTTAGCAATTGTTACAAAGCAGTGGACACTAAACACATTAATTTTCATAATTTGAAAATATCACTGAGCTTATGACAGGATATACATAGGACTTATAGGATGGGATTTTAGTTTGAGCTAACATAACCATGTATTATTGACAAGAAAACTCTCTATGCTGTTGCTTTGACAGCTATATGCCTCTAAACCAGGTATATATTTACAAGGAAAACTTTCCATCAGTATGTTCTAGTTTATACAGCTATATGTCACAGCAGATATCACCACTTGTAATTTAATCCACTTGTTTACATTAAGCCTGGATGTCATAAATATCTCACCTTGTAGCCTGGGCATTCAGTACAAAAGTTCAGACTTTGTTATTCAGGAAATACACTGTTTCCATTTGAAACAATTAAAACGATAATTTAAAGAGAATATTTTCAATGTGTTGCAGTTGAATATTGTGCACAAATATGTACAACTTTACCATACAAAAAGTCCTGAAGTAAACATTTAACATGGGGGGGGAGGCAGGGGAGTCCACCCACTTAATCCATTCAACTTAACAGTACATTATTAAAAAAAACACTGAAAAAGACTGATCACTGTCTAACCGCTCATCATGATAGGTTATATCATGCTGAGGCATCTAGTTTGTTTTGATTTGGTTTTGTGGGTTTGCTGCCATTTTTCAGCACATAATAGACTATATATATGGCAGCTAATATATTGGTGGAAGAAGAACCTGGGAAGATACTGGCAAGCTTTCTCACACATGCATGTTTACTGAGCCAGCACATGAACCAACACGGGTGAGATGTGAGTAATCTGTAGGCCCCACTCCTTTACCACTTGCCCACTCCCTGGCACCTTAGGCCCCACTCCCTCACCACTTGCCCACTCCCTGGCACCTTAGGCCCCCCTCCTTCACCACTTGCCCACACCCTGGCAGGTGGAGTAATGTGTCTTGCCTAGAGACACAACATGTAGGTGGCAGACCTAGCTTGGTCTTGGCAGGATTTAAATCTGCATCCATCAAATTTAATATATCTACTGAACCCAAAATGCAAGAGAAATAACATGGACCAGGTATATGTTTCAGTTAGGCTGTTAAATAAAATTACACAGATATTGGTGATTTGATGTTGAATTTAGCCATCTGTTGGTCAAAAGGTAAAATAAAAAAATGCAAATTGGTATTTACCTCATGAAAACCTATGTTAATATCTTGGAATAATCTTGTATTCTTTCTGTCCTGTAGCTTGGAGGAATTTGTTGAGCCCATCAGTTTTGGATAATATTACACCCAATTTGGAACACAATTTTAAGGAGTAAATTGATCATATCAGGAATTCTTTATGATGTTGAAAAATGTTTTAGTTGGACAAGTGCTGTGGTTATTGACACAAGGAAAAAAAAATGCCCTGGCTTGGATGATCGTCTAATTAGTAATTCATTTTAAGTTCTACTCATCATAGACCAAAAGAGCTTATGAGATGATCTGTTGTCGATAGCCTGTTCTTCATCATATTTCTGTCAGTTATCACAAGTTTGGTATCTCTATTTTGCCTGAACTACTTGGAGGATTGCCATGCTCAGACATAAAATATACCCACCATGGCAGCCATATTGAAGATCTTACACCACTCTTCCTTCATGATGGTCATAATATAAACATGGGGTTTCCACTAAAAGACTTATTATAATGTCTGGTTGGTCATAAATGAAAACCATGCCAGTCTGACTTCCATGGCAGCCATCTTGAAAATCTTGTAATTGCTACTTCTCCTGAACGGATGGTTATATCAAAATGGGGTTTTCACTGAAAAGCTTCTTTTGATGTCTAGTTGGTGCTAAGTGTAATGGTGCCAATCTGATGACCAATGTGGCCACCACAGCTCCACAGCTGCCATCTTGAAAATCTTGCTGTTGCTGCTCCTGAATGAAAAGACATGTCTTAAAAATTTATACAGTTATCTCTATTCTTCCCAAATGGATAAATGTATCAATATGGGTTTTCCACCATACCTTCTTATGATACCTAGTTGGTCCTAAATAAAAATGGTGTCAATTGTACATCCAGTTTGATTGCCACAATGATTGCCTTAAATCTTTTGCCACTTTTCCCCCTGAATATCCTTTGTCACTAGTCCGCTGAATGGATGATCATTATGACTGAGGTTTTCACCTAAACATTTCTAACATTGTTTAGTTTGCCCTGAATGAAAATGGTACATAGTGGACATTTGGAGCATGTGCTCCATTGCAGCTAATTTACCTTGTTATTGCAGAAGAATATCAGAGATGGCCTTAACAGTCAACATTTAAAAGGAAGAAATGGTCTTAACTCGAATTCCTGGAAATTTTGCCCAGTAGAGCATTGGTTCCTTCAAGGGACTCCTGTTTTATGTTCCAAAACTGTTCAATGAAGTTTCTCTCTGGCAAGACAAATTGGGTGGACGATACATTTTTTTTTTAAGGCTTTATAGATTCTTTCTGAAATGGTGATCATTTGTGTTGTTTTATTGAATGAAGATGTAATTATAATCATTATACATGAAGTGTAGTCCCTAGCTAGTATTTTGGAAGGGTGTTGTGCCAAGCTGTCATCAGGTGGCATTTCGCTCTCTCTGGGGTGCACTTGGCCTCTGTAGATGGTGTTCTGTTCCACTTTGGGGTACACCCTTCCCTTCCTAGGTGGCATCGAGTCCTCTCTGGAGTCAATTGTCCTTCTGATGTGGTGTCCTGTCTTCTCTTGGGTATATCCTGCTCTCCTAGGTGGTGTCCTGCCCTCTCTGGAACATTCCCTGCCCACCTAAGGTTATTTTAAATACATCAGTGGAGTGAATAAAAAAAACCCACTTTCTAATAATAAAATGCCCAAATAGTTTGAAAAATATAATCTGATTCTGAGTTGCAGAGAGAAAGAAACATTTTTATTCATTATATTAGTTGAACAAAATTTTTTTATCAAGCCCAACCCCCTATCCCCCCCCCATTTTTTTAAATGGTATGCACCTTTAATACTCATAAAATGCCAATGCCATGACTGGCAGTCAGGCAATTCTGCCCTAACAGGCAATCAGTACCCTGCATGACTAATTTTGGCAACAAGGCTACTCTGCCCTATCAAGCAATCAGCACCCTGCATGACTAATTTTGGCAGTCAGGCTACTCTGCCCTAACAGGCAATCAGCATCCTGCATGACTAATTTTGGCAATCAGACAGCTCTGCCCAAACATGTAATCAGCACCCTACATGACTAATGTTGGCAGTCAGGCAGCTCTGCCCTAACAGGCAATCAGCACCCTGCATGACTAATTTTGGCAGTCAGGCAGCTCTGCCCTAACAGGCAATCAGCACCCTGCATGACTAATTTTGGCAGTCAGGCAGCTCTGCCCTAACAGGCAATCAGCACCCTACATGACTAATTTCGGCAGTCAGGCAGCTCTACCCAAACAGGCAATCAGCATCCTACATGACTAATTTCGGCAGTCAGGCAGCTCTGCCCTAACAGACAATCAACATCCAGCATGACTAATTGTCTGTGCTGCACTCAGCATACCAGTGTATAGAAAATAACATGCAGAAAGGAATGCTTTTAATTTGATGCCTAATTTTGCAATACACATTTTATTGGTTGAAGGATAGTCTACACTGCTTAATCAGATGTTTAATTGTGTTGATTGCTAAACAAAAGGACTTTGTACAGTATTTATTTGTCTGACAGGCATATGGGTATTAGTCATTCAAAAGTAGTTGCCAACACAGGTTTCTATTTTCATTATGAAGCTTCAGTAAATTGGAGCTGTCTGCCACCTCATATTATGGCAAATTCATTCATCAACAAACTGAGTGTTTTTAATACATTTCATAATTATATTTAATGATAAGTGAAAAGATCATGCAAAGGACTGAAAAGCCTTTACTCTGATGAAACATATACTCTGATGAAACATAATAGATCCAGTCAAACATCTATTTCTTTCATATAAATAAGTCCAACAAACAATTGTACATTAGAATTTGAGCTGGTCTTATAGAGTGTTTTTTAATTGCAGGTTAAAGCAGTATAAATACTGGTAGGCAGAATGGGGTTGCAGTTTGAATAGAGGTTTATAATCATTCAAGATTTTGTGAGAAAAGATAATTATATTGATTGTTTATTATCCTTTTTAAATAAGCACATGGTCATTGTATATGCAAGTATGTATGTGGAATGTCATGGTACTTCTACATGGTTAGAGTTAGACTCCTCAAATTTGGGTAAATGATAGCTCTGTGGGAATTGTGCCAACATATTCTGAATTTTGATTGCACCCCATAGGGTGGGCCTAGTGGTGTGGGTGTTTTACATAAAATTTCAAAAAACTCATGAATTGTGTCTCACATGTCTTAGAATCAACATGACCCAGGTGTCAACACATGTTGACATGTATAAATAAAGGGCTTGCCTGGCTATATAGGGGAACTAGGCAGCGTCTAAGGTGCCAGGCCCAAAGGTAAGTGGTACCAAATTAGATGGAAGTGGATTTTAGGGTGGGGTGGGTTGGGGTTTACCAAAAGGTCATAGTTTGCCTAGGGTGCCAATAACCCTCAGTAATGTTATGACTTTATGGTCTTAAACTGTGAATCAAAAAGAAGCAAAACCAACAAGTTTACTAAAATCAACAAATAATTTATATTCTTTGAATACAAAGTAAAAATTCAAAAGACACTGTATTTTGAATTAAATTCCAAATAATCCTAAATGTTCCATCACAAGTCCAAAAATAGAGAATGTTCCAAATGAATTCCAATAATCTTGATTATCCAGATGTACCACAATGATATAATCCAGAATGGCTTTGAATGAGTCCTCAGTAATCTAAAACTAGTGTTTTAGCCCAAAAAGTCAATGAGGACTTTATAATTCCAAGAAATAATTTAAATAAATAATTCCTTTCAAATTATATCTGAACAAAACTATAGGTGGTTCCACAGACAGATAAAACAAGAATGATTTTATTTACAAATGGCCATACAAAAGAAATAAATTTTTTTCATCAAAATTAATAAATGACAAATAGTCCCTGCTATATGATAGTTAGATTATTTTGTTTTTAAATCAAATCACTGATCAGTTTAAAGAATGATGTACATTTTTAAGTATTGTTACCAAAAATTACTTGTCTGATGAAACTGACCCTCTGAACACTTAAATAAAGGAGGTCCAAGGTTGCAAAACATGTATTATGGGGAATAAATATGCTAATTTATTTTATTGTAGCTTAGTCTGAAGCTGTTGTGCAGACTTGTTACTATGACGAAAGGCTCGATTCTACCCTCTGCTTGTGGCTTCCTCCTACATTAATAGTTTTAGGCTTATTGCAATAGTCATGTAGTATAATGACCTTATTGGTGACAGCTCTGCCTTGTTTCACTGATATTTAAGTAACAATAGTGACATTTCAGTGAAATTACCTTTGTAATATTTGGTCAGCTCGATGTATTTTCAACCTGTTTTTGTGGGAAATAAATGTAATTACTTTTGTCATTATCATTCAGAAATTGAAAAGTGTATACAAGTTTTATAACAAGCAGCAAAATATTATACTGTTAGATACTACTTTTCATAAGTTATATTGCTGAAATGTGGTTTTGAAAAAATTTCATGCATGCTGCACACATGATGTTGGGCATCTAATGGGCACTAATTGCTGTAAAATTCCCAGAAGCTATTTTTAGATCATATATCAGAGGATCTTCACTGCATTCAGGATGAGTGTGATATTGGACCTAAGATTGACAACAGCTAGACATTATAAGAAGTCTTTTAGTGAAAATCCCATGTTGATATGACCATCTGCTCAGGAGTAGTAGTGATAACAAGGTTTTCATGATAGCCACTGTGATGGCCATATTGGATGTCTGAGCAGAACCATTTTAATAGATGGTTTCAACACTCGACAGTCAAGAGGAAGAAATGGTCTTATAATTCTTAGAAATTCTTTTTCCCTGTAGAGCATCAGTTCCTTCAATTGGCTCATCTTCACTTGTTTTCTTTTATTTGTTTGTTTAAGGCAAAATATGTGTTTCCTGTTGCACTGGTTTAAAATTAGGTAGGTTGGTTTTTTATAAGATTATTATAATGATTAGTATATATAATGTAATAAGCGCTTCAAGTAATAGGCAAAACCAGCTCAATTATATGCACAAATCAATTGTGAAAATTCTTTTTTTTAACCCTTGGGGAGAAAAGTGCTAGGGTCTGCATAAAAAAACAGGGTCGGTGGGCTGAACAGAAACAATTATTTTTTTGTGTGACCTAATCTCCATTTGTTTTGAAAGACAGTAATTAATTTATAGGTAAAGGCAAATTTAAGTTGGCATAAAGGAGGGCTTATTTCACAGAGTCTCTATCCAATTTGGAAAGTTCTAATTGAAACATAATGGATGCAGATTATGATAGCTTAGCTTAACTGAATCAGTTAGAAGTTAATAAATTATGTTGAACTTGATATTAAATTGCAGTTTTCTTTTGTACATGGTTCTACTCTCTGTTATATCTTTGGAACTGCTGCATGATTTCAGCATTCAGTAACAAAGGGTGTTGATAAAAACTGTTGTGGTATTACAGAGCATTTTAATATTAAAAATCTATCAGAATACGACTGGAAAATACATCTACCTGGCAAAAATTATTGAAAGTTGCTTTTGGAGTCAAAGGTTATATTCATATAAAAGTGATGTTAAGGTTTCTGTTAGTTTTCATTTGCATATATTTCCTAAACACTTGATGGATTTTGTTCTTACTTGAGATGAATCGTTATGAGGCGAAAATAATTCATTATATCACACCCTGTTAACCTTGGGGTCAAGATCGGTGATAGAAGATTTTCCTTGAGGTTTTGCTTACATTATTTTCATTTGCTAAACAACTTAATGGATTTTATTCACTATGACTTTTAAAATGGAATCATTACAAAGTGAAGACATTTCATTCTGTGATATGGTAACTTGTTACAATATAATTTTAGGTTCAAGGTCACATATTGTACAATAATGTTTTGATTGTGGACTCGACATTCAACCTCTGACCTTTTTTCTGGACCAATGCTCTCAGTAGACCCTCTACTCTGAGTCCTGGACCTTCAATCACCAGAAACGTGAAGTTCAGTTGATGATGTTTTGAAGACTGTATTCAGGACAGGTTTTATTTAAAATCCTGGCTGATCCACATTTGCCCCCCCCCCCCTTGCTTAAGGTGTTTCCGGTGTGGCTGCTGTTAGTGAGTGTAGGTGCATCACAGGCACAGAGTAATTTCTTTTCATATCAGTGTTGTATTAGCTGGAAGTTGCATTAGAAAATCAATAAAACTTGACTGATATGATTATTGATAAAAAACACTTGAAAGGCATTATCTAGGCTAGCCATTATAATTTATAACACAGGTGTGGAGTTCACTATGTCCTGTTCATGTTGTTGGATCAGAGTTAAATTCATATATCTTCATTTAATAAGGTGTCACAGACATTAGTTCATTTTCATTTTCTTTATTTTAAACAAAGATATGTTTAATGTCTCCCTTCTTGGAGGTTGGTAAATTCAATAAAATATAGAATTTTACAATTTTGAAAAGTTCTAATTTTAGACAGTATGAGGTATTTAGATATTGTAACTGGTATCTTGCAGTATTTTCCCCTTTTTGTACATTTTTAATCACTACACTTTTTGAAAATGAAGGGTTGGGAACATTTTGATGCTCCATCTATCTCTCTATCCTTCTGTCCATTATATCATCTCTTAAAGTGTTGGCTGAAATTTAGGAAAACTTTGTTGTTTTGTTGCCAATGTGTTAACCATCTGTGTAACAGTGTAATTCTTGACTTCTGCCCCAAGGGTCACTGGGCTGTGGTCAAAAGGTCAGATTTACAAAAATAGAAGTGACTGTGACATTTGCAAATATTTTCTGAGCAAACTTCATGTGTGCAGTAATAGCAGGAATTAAGATGTATATGTTGGTGAATTTTTTGTCATAGCCTCCAGATGTAACTCTTTTTGAGGTGAAGTGTCTGAGGAGACATGCTTGGAACATGCAGTAAAAAAAAGGGGGGTTGTGCAATGGCAAGCTACTATAATTCCTGTACTTTTGAAATAATAAATGTAAATTTGCATTTTAATGGTTTTGAGGGTAGTAATGCTGAGGAAGATTATTGTGTATTGGAAAAAGATCTTATCCATTATTCACAGTTCTATTGTACAGGGTATCTGGTTTTTAGCAGCCATGGAGAACAATTGATCTACTCATAAAGTGTGAAAAAGTATGAAGTACAAAAGTATCAAGTACAAAAGTATGAATTACAAAAGTATGAAGTACAAAAGTATGGAGTACAGTTGGCTGCATAGTCACATTGGTACTAAGAGTAATTATTGGTCAGATAATTCAGCCCAGCAGTCACCCATTGAATTCCAACTACTGACTCTAAATATTATGTAATTCTGTATGTTCTTTATGAGATCGCTTTGGTGGCCTAAGTGGTTAAAGCATCCTCCTCAGATGCAGGAGGTCATGGGTTTGAACCCCAGCCAAGTCTTACCAAAGACTTACAAAAATGGTACTAGCAGCTACCTCACTCTGTGCTCAACATTAAGAGGTCAGAGTTAGCTCTGGTCTGCCTGGTGTCAGGATAATGTGACTGGGTGGGACATGTTGCTACATGTCTGTGGCATGATGTCCCAGTGTTAGACATCTCTATAAACAGCCACTCTGCAGACATCATAGCGATATGACTGGAAAATTGTTAAAGCTACATTAAAAATCCAAATCACACACACACACACACACACACACACACACACACTCTTTATGCTCAGCAAAATAAGTGCAATGAAACTCGACCAGTACATTTTGGAACATCAGCCCCATCACTGGAGAGTGCACTTCTCATACAAAACACATTGCAGAGAGAGGTGGTATTGTGCTACTTACATATAGAACACACATATTGTACCAGACCCATGCAACCTGTATCTGACCCATGCAACCTGTACCTGTCCCAATTGGGACCAGTACCAGAAGAGTGGATCTCAGTATTACAGAGTGTATTCTCTGCGTTAGTCCACTTGAATGACCAACTGAAGAAATTATCTGGAAGAATGGTAACCAGTCTAAATATGAGTTACGTTAAAAAAAAAAAAAAGTATATGTGAGTTTGGATGGCCATGATAGTTTGATGTAGACAAGTAACATTTTTATAAAAAGAATTTTGGATGGCCATGATAGTTTGATATAGACAACTAACATTTTTATAAATAAAATAGACAAGCAACATTTTCATAAATAGAATCTTTCAAGAGCTTATCCTTTTTGTGACAAAAAAATATAGGTTGTATAAAACCAGCTGTCAACCTCTGTGAGTAATACTTTAACCCAATAGAATGCATACCTTTGTTTGAGGTGGAAAGTATTTCTCATAAACAAAGTAATTAACAATGGTTTGGAACACCAGTCTGAACTAGTAATTATAGGGTTTGTAACATCATGGATTTGTGGCTGTGAGATGGCCAATATGGAATTATCATGAGTGCCGTTTCCAGGAGGAAATTGTATGAGTCCAAACTTGTGCCACCTTCAGGAGGAAAAAAAATCCCTCAAACAAATATGCTCCTTATCAGAACTTCCCTCCCAGCTTTGTTGGGGTGGGTGTTATGGGTTTGGTTATCGTTATCTAGAGGTGATCGCCGATGGTGTAATTTGCCCGGGACGAGTAAATATCAATAGAAATTGAGAAATTTACAGGTGGAATAGATAAAGAGCTGAGCAGGTATATAGAACAGAATAACACAAGCCCCTGTTACAAATAAAGACAAAATTTAATCAAAATTTCTAACAATAAAGTTCATAAACAAATGTAATAATACATTACGATTGAAAGATACACTTCTTTCTTTTTGACTTAACTTCTTGAACAAATTTTCAAATACAAAGAAATGATGATACCAGTAGCCGATTTGTTAAGCGATAGAATTTAAATCATCATTAGATCAAGTGAAATATATCAAAAACATTGCCTTGTACAGTTTCATAACCTGATGGTCTTGATTCAGTCCAAATTCCACAGCGACTATCCCATTTGACTTCCTTGTGCCGGTAAGTCTGGGTCTTCTCCACTTTGGACTTCCTTGTGCTGGTAAGTCTGGGTCTTCTTCACTTTTTACTTTCTTTTCCAAATCCTCAGGTGCCTCGCCTCTTACGCCCCTTTCAACTCTGTGTCCACTTTGGGTTCATAATACATAATACGTAGAGCTATCTCGCCCTTCCAAAATAACAAAAATAAGCAACCTAAATCTTTCATCACATTATACTGGGGGAATAGATCAATACCTTCCCCCCTCGTTATGTCAGATAAATTCTATCCTAATTCAAACAGATCCTACGGCTATCTAGTCTAACTGGCCATGACAGACCGTAACCAACTTAGTTTCACAAAATTAATGGTCCGCTAATGGCTATTTCAACACACCACCGAGACATTAGTTCCAGGCTAGTCTCAATTACACAAATGAATGAAATTCCTTGCACTACGGTATTTATAACGACAATCAAGTGGTTATCATATGTGAACTCATATATAGGTCGGAGAATTCACACGGATTCTCGCATCTCAACTAAAATAAGGCATGAAATTCTAGATACATAATTTCCTATAATAAACGAGACTATATGTTCAAACAAGTTGTCAAGGTTTATATAAAGAAAAATATCATTGTACGGACTCAGATAACGAACTCAACACAGGTATACCATATCTAGAAATTAAATCTATGAAATTAAATCTACGAATAAATCCATGCAAATACAAGGAAATAAATCAAACAAATCATCATAGTAATATCAATGAATTACATAAGATTGTTGCAAATACCTTGTTTTCCCAAGCTCTCACTTCCAGAATGTGTCTGTCAATTTTTCCAGACAATTGCTTCCCCTGGATGATTTCTACGAGTGAGTTTACTTCTTAACCCACTCGGAGTCTATTTACATTTGTTCTCTTGCAGAAAAGAGCGTAGACTGATTTTCAAATTTGCTATTTGCACATATAAACTGAGAGTTTTCATGTGAAACCACGCCCCCTTCACAGCGTGACCAATCTGGATGAAATACATTTCCCCCCTCATTAGGTCAGATACATTCTATCCTAATTTCAAACAGATCCTACGGCTATCTAGTCTAACTGGCCATGACAGACCGTAACAAACTAGTTTCACAAAATTAATGGTCAACTAAATGGCTATTTCAACCTCCCACCGAGACATTAGTTCCAGACTAGTCTCAATTACACAAATGAATGAAATTCCTTGCACTATGGTATTTATAATGACAATCAAGGGGTTATCATACGTGAACTCATATATAGGTTGGAGAATTCACACGGATTCTCGCATCTCAACTAAAATAAGGCATGAAATTCTAGATACATAATTTCCTATAATAAACGAGTCTATACGTTCAAACAAGTCGTCAATGTTTATATAAAGAAAAATATCATTGTACGGACTCAGATAACGAACTCAACACAGGTATACCATATCTAGAAATTAAATCTACAAACTTAAACAAATAAATCCATGCAAATACAAGGAAATAAATCAAACAAATCATCATAGTAGTATCAAAGAATTACAATTACTTGTAATAATTGTTGCAAATACCTTGTTTTCCCAAGCTCTCACTTCCAGAATGTGTCTGTCAATTTTTCCAGACAATTGCTTCCCCTGGATGATTTCTACGAGTGAGTTTACTTCTTAACCCACTCGGAGTCTATTTACATTTGTTCTCTTGCAGAAAAGAGCGTAGACTGATTTTCAAATTTGCTATTTGCACATATAAACTGAGTTTTCATGTGAAACCACGCCCCCTTCACAGCGTGACCAATCTGGATGAAATACATTTCCCGCCCGAACTTGCTGAAACAATGCAGTTCGTCTGACAAACCTTGATTACCCAGCTGATTCCAGGTAACTTTCAGAAATGACAATTTTCCATACCGATCAGAAATTGACCTCTTTCCTGTCCAGTTTAAACAAACATAGCCTTAATCAAAAATCGCCAAACTCGTGACAGAGACTGTACCAATCCGTGCATTATGGCAATTTAAACGTGCGCAGAACTCCATAAATCTAATTAATCATACGTGTGTGCAACAAAATGTGTTCTACAGAGAGCGACAGAAAAATTTGCTCCATTACACTCCTGCTTCTGGATTCTTTAAAACAACTTTATCAGTTTCACAATTTAGAAGCAAATTTCTCCATATAACAAGGCACTCACTTTTCACAGACCTAACTCACTTTTCACCTCTATCTACATGGATCTTGGCCTGATCAAGGTGGGTATATGAGAAATGTTGCCAGTATAGCTTACTGTGGATCAGTGGGTTTTCCCCCACCAAATTCTATGGAATATACTGGTCACTGATGTATAGTCCATCATGTGCTGAAAAATGATATTGAACACATAAAACAATACTATTTAACATCCATGCAGTAGATTTTGAAAAATTCATAGAGTAAAAAACACAAGTTATTATCTCCTCATGGCAAATAGATGGCTGAAATATATAAATTTCTTTTGAAACACCACTACCACGTAGATTTAGAATGATCATCCATTTCTCTGGACTGAGCAACATTATTAATTTAGGAGAATGCACATATATTGCCTTGCTAGAATGTCAGTATATTTGTTCTGTATCAGATAATGGAGAGATTGAAAGGTGTAGATGATGATGTGATGATTATGGAAGGTGGTAAGAAGTTTTAAATAGTTAATGTATGATAATTGGATTCTTCAGCTAGCCAATGACACAAATAGATTAACTGAATCTGTGAAACAACTGCAAGTCTTTGCATGTGATTCAATGTTTTTCAAAGTCCAATTTTTTTAACATTACATGTTTTTTTTAGATAAATTTTGTCTTGGCCTTATTGCATCATAGATTTATATGTGCAGAATCCTTGAACACTGCCTTATTGTATCAGAGAGGTTCATGTGGGCAGAAAATCCTGGTACACTGCCTTTTTGTATCTAAGATGTTTTTGTGTGCATAAAAATCCTGGTACACTGCCTTTTTGTATCTGAGATGTTTTTGCATGAAAATCCTGGCACACTGCCTTTTTATATCTGAGATGTTTTTGTGTGTGCATGAAAATCCTGGTACACTGTACTACTACTTAAGACCAAGATATTTAACTCCTCCCTCTGAAGTTTGTTCTAAGGTATTATCTGGTATTACACCAATACAAAATACTGTCTGCTAGAAAGGAATATCCTGCTGGACATCTGATCAGCATAAATGTGTGTGTGTGTGTGTGTGTGTGTGTGTGTGTGTTTTTTTAAAAAAACTTTTATTTGTAAGGAAAGGCTTTGGATTGTACTGAATCAGTGAGTAATCCTAAGAGATAAAGTGAGACCTCTGGTATTTAAATACTAAACCCAGATACAGTATAACTTTTTCCAGCATAACAAATTTGTAATTTTTTTGCATAAATTGGGGAAGAGGTTCATGTTGATGTTGTCAGTAAGATAGTAGGAGTAACAAGTAACCTGTTGTCTGAACCACAAATACAGTGTTTCAGAATTTTGGTAATGACTTTCTGTGCACCGGAAACCCCAAGATTAAACAAACAAATTTATAATGCATGGTGGTATTGCATTTCACTGAAATTTTTTATTTTGAAAACATTCACGTATTGGACTACTGAAATATGCAGATCAATGGATATGACAAAAATCATTTCTCTGTAATTAGTTTCAGACTAATTGAAAAACCATCTTGTTTAAAATGTTCATGAGTTAAAATCATTCAGACTCTTTTGATTTGTGCCGGTTCTGAATTTACCATTACGTTTCGGCACTATGAACAAATCTGAAATAAACTCCCCCTAACTATCTTAAGAAGGTACTATAGTTCCTTTCCATAACATTTCATCTCTTTAATGTATACTCGAATCTTTTGTTTATCAGAAAGTTTGATGCATTTTGACATTCTGCTTTGCTTGTTCAAGTGTGTCCAATCAATTCTTGTAAATCTTTGTAAAATCCAATTAGCAGCTATTGTTATTATATTTTGCATTTTGAGGCATTTGCAGTTTTCTCCCTAAAGATGAGTTGCATTCATTTGGCTCTGTTATCTGGAATTATTTTATGAGTGAATTCTGTTGAACCATCAGCACATGTACAGCCTGTTGGGGTCAATGCCAGTGATGCACAGTCAGCTTGTTGGAAACAATGTCTGTTCTCAAGTTATTTATTGAACCATGTTAAAAAAGAAAAGAAAAGAACAAAACATTGACAGCTGACAATTTAATCTTGAGGCAAAAATGGTCAGTATCACATTTACCAAATGAACATTCAATATTGTGTAAAATTTCAAGCCTCAACATCCATTTAGAATCATGGTTTAATTTGTGTGATTAAAAATCAGTCTCCATGTTTTAAGTGCCTGGCAGATGATAAGCACTGAGCAAAATATCTATTGCTCTACATCATTAAAATATTTCAAAGCTCATATTGCCCAGTCCCTCAATCCTACCTCCACAGAAGTAACGTTTTTTTTCTACTCGAAAAATTAGGGCAGGAGTGGTAATAACATTGGCAGGAATATCCATATTCAGCTGGGAGTTAAGGACAAAGGTATTTATACCAGTACTGGCAGAAAAAGGCATCATTGATAGCTGTCTCTGCTGCCAAGCAGAGCGGTGTCTCCATTTAGTCTGCTTTTTATCCTAGCATGATACATTGTTGTTGTAGTTTTCATTGTTGGGGCATGGACTGGCCTGATTGTGTCCTGAAGCAGGGCCTTTGCATAAACTGTTGGTGAGAATCAGCATAATATGTCACTTGCCAAGGCATCACATTTGGACACCTCTAGTGGCTTGTTACTCTCTTTAATCATGGGAGTTAAAAGTGATGGCATTGACCATATACCCCTGAACTTTTTGCACTTGGATGTCAGGGACCTATTTTGGTCTGAAATTTGCAACCAAATTTCTGGATTTTCCTTCAGCACTGTTACTTCATGCATTTCTCTGGCTGCAAATACTGCTCTAATAACTTCAGTATTCCCATGGCAGACTTCACAAGAGTAGCCAATTTGTCAGAAACTGTGATCCTGGAGATCTACCATATATACCTGTTTATAATTCAAGTCAAACCTCAAACAACAAAGATCCTGATATGCTATAGCACAAAACGTCTGCAGATCAGAGTCTGTGTTGCTTGTTATGCTGATTATTCCTAAGAAACTGCACAGATCGGCAATGGAAGAACTTGGTCTGTGCACTTTGCAGTTTGACTCATCTAATAAGCAAGTATATGTGGTAATTCATGCCCCAGTATTGCCTGTTTGAGTGAGTCATCATTTTTGAGGGGGTAGGGGTGGATTACAAATCACGATCATCAACTTGGGATGTTTGAAATGCCTACTTGTACATGCACTTTTTATAGGATGTTAAGCCAACATTTGGATACCACATTACTATATGGCTTTCATAGAAGATCAACTTGTTGCTGCCACAACTGTTTATTTGCAGTTCACTGGTTATTTATCTGGTCCATAGGCAACCATGTTTTTGTCATGTGATTCTTGTGACGTATCTTGAAGAGAAGAGGGTAATACTAGCCCTGCTGTTCGAAATGACTTCTGCAGCTTTATGAGGATGAGCTCCAGCAACATGCCTCATTATGATGATCTGAACCATATCAATACTAGATAGAATTATGGTGAGTGTCCAACAAGAACCAAACCCTTTTGTTCATCTCTCGTAATGTCACTCGAGGTGAAGAGGGCATTACTAGTACTACTGACTGAAATGACTGCTCTGCAACCCCATGAGCTCCAACAACATGCTCAACCTTGACATCATGAAACATATAGATACTAGATATAGAGGTGATGGTTTTCCTACAAAAGCAAAATCCTTTGTTCATCTGTAGCCATACACAGTTGCTTCATTTAAAAGTCATTGAGCAAGGGTGAAGCAGATTTTTAGTTGCAAGCAGAGCATCATCTGCCATTTTGGTTGCAGGTCTGACCAGTGTACTAACAAATTTCTGTATGAAGGATGCACTGAAAACTCAGTCCAATATAAAATAAACATTATACTAGCCCGAGTCCAATAATTGTCTTTCATGGCTTTTCAAATGCTAGGAAAACCCTGAACTCATAAGAAAATAACCAAAACTTTTTTAGTAGCTAAAATACAAACTGACCATCACTTTGGACTTGTGTACTGGCTAATAATTGACCTATGCTATATCTTGTGGGATCCCATAAGGTATGAAAGGTTTGGTGAAACAGAATATTAGTTTTCCAGTGAGGTTGCAACCTTTATTTTTAAAGATAATCAGGTTTGACTACAGGCATAATTTCATGTGTAACCAACTTGTTCAGTGTCACAAAGTTCTTGTCATCAGCATATGCTTTATGTTTAATACCCCTCACCCCACCAACCTAGGGTCTAGTATTGGGTTCCATTTTCAGTTATGATCAATGACAGGTGTAGAATCAAGTTTCCCAATACAATTTGCATTAAGCAGGTTCCCCATACAGTTTTGTATGAAACAGGTTTCATTAAGAATTTTAACCTAATCTATATTTGAAGCAACTCCAAGGGGAGTGCTGAATGATTTTGGCAAAAATCCTAAGGCACAGCAAGTAATGCTTTCCTGTCTTTCCAGGAATATTTAATTAGGATTCATCATTCTCTTTATCTATGCCAATGGTGCCCTCAGAAACATCACTAGAACGCGGATCTTTGAAAGATGCATTCAGATGGCTTGGGGCCAAAATAATAAGTGCAATTTGCACACTTTTTTGCATCGACCATGTTGGTGTTTGATATGCATTGCAAACTTCTTAAGGTCTGATGTTTTTCAAAACTGATTTTGGCCGAGTGGTCTAAAGTGCCTTCCGTTACGGATCACTGCCATCTCACCTCTGTCTGCATGGGTTCGAGTCTCGGATTCAGCCAATGTGGGTATGTGAGAAGGCTTGTCAGTAGCTTCTCGTGGGTCGGTGGTTCTTTCCGGGCTTTTCCCAGGTTCTTCTTCCACCATTAACACTGGCTGCCATGTATAGTCTATTGTGTGCTGAAAAATGGTGTTAAACCCCACAACAACAACAACAAAACTGATCACTTCTTTTTAGACACTATGGGATTGCAGACTACATGCAAAGATTATGCCTCCAAAATTAAAGAGCTTCACAATGTGCAAAACTTCACACCTATGAAACTGAAGATTTTACAACAGAAGTGCTCCAATGAATATGGACAATTTTAAATTTTGCAAAAACATGTTAACACAGATTATACAAGAATTTTATTTAATTTAATTTTACAATAAAGACATCAGGTTGAACTTAACAAGTCATGAAACTAAACAAAGTAAAAGGGCATTGATGTCCTCTGGGGGCGGGGGGCGGGGGGCAAGGGTCCCCTTTGATTATGGCATGCCTCCACCACCAGCACCCCACCTCCAAAAGAATCCCTGTTGATGCCCATCATGATACAAGGGGGGTGGGGGCAATTTTGAATGAACCCTGGATAAGAAGAATTTGAGCAAAACTGCAATGGCAATGATCAAGAACATTGTTGATGCAACAGTTTCCTTTTGGGAAGTTGAATTTAGTTACAAGAACCTCAAGGACTATACTGTCCATATTAACTTCCATACAGAGTGATACAGCACATTTCAATAACCAGTCCACAAATCCTCAGTGATCATCTTAACTGACCATTAAAAGTTTTAATGTGGACTCTTGTATGGCCATTGACTATCCAGACAAATTAAAAGGTGAATATGTACACTCCAGGTGTGAAGTACAGATGAAAGGTGAATTTATGACATGATACGCATATCTTACTGAAATTTCATACAATGATGATTGGAAGAGTCATTACATTGGAAAATACTGAAATTGAAAATTTGTACAATTTGTTTCCAACTTGAATATTGGATTTTGATAAAAATGCTGGCATAAGCTTCATATTGCTACAATGTATTTATACAATAGTGTGATTTAAATAATTCATTTTGTCCTCTAAAAATATTATTTATCTTTCCAGCAATCATCATATTTTAGGTTTTTAGCTCTACTGGTCTTCGACCAGAAGAGTTTATGGATTGGTCTGTCTGCTGTCCACTATCTGTCCATTCATCTGTTAGCACAAATTTCTTATCACTACTCCTAAACTACCTGGAGGATTGCCTGGAGGCTTTACATACACATTCGTCCCATTGTCTAGTTGGTCCTATATATCTATGGTACTGCTGAGACATCCAGTATGGCTACTGAAATGACTGTCTTGAAAATCTTGTTATTGCCACTCCTCCTGAATGGATGGTCATATCAAATTGGATTCTCTTTAAAAAACTATGATGTCTAGTTGTTCCTAAATGAAAATGGTGCCATGTCCAATATGGTCACCATGGCAGCCTTCTTGAAATTCTTGTTATCGTTACTCCTACTGAATGGATAGTCATATTAACATAGGTTTTTCACTAAAAGACTTCTTATGATGCCCGTAGTTGGTGCTAAGTGCAAAATGGTGTCAGTTTGTGATGTGCAATATGGCCACTATGGCAGCCATCTTTAAAATCTTGTTATTGCTACTTCATCAGAATGTATGATCATTTCAGCATGAAGTTTTCATAAAAAGACTTCTTATCATGTCTAGCTGGTCCTAAATAAAAATAATGCCAGTATGACTTCTAATATGTCCAACCTGGCATCCATCTTAAAAATCTTGTGAATTCTACCTGAATAGAAAATCATATTAATGTGGAATTTTCTCCAAAACACTCTTATAATGTCCTGTTGGTCTTAAATGAAAATGGTGCCAATTTGACCTCTAGTATGCCTGCCACAGCAGCTAATTTGGAAATTGCATTTTTGCTACCCCTGAATGGAAAGACATATCTTGAAAATATTTTTATCTTTACTCCACTCCAAATGGATCGCTTATATCATAATAGAGTTTTCAGCAATAGACTTCTTATGATACATACAACTGTAGTTGGTTTTAAATGAAACTAGTGCCAGTTGTACATTCAGTATTGCTGCTGCGATGACTATCTTAAAAGTAACTGCTAATTTGAAAATCTTGTTATGACTGAAGACTATTAGATATGGTTACAATACTTGACAGTTAAAATGAAGAAATGGTCTTATCTTGAATTCTTGGAAATTCTTCTCAACCCAGTAAAGAGTCAGCCCTTGGGGGGACTTTTGTTTGCTGTGTCAGCAGTTTTAAATCCTCTGTCTCATACTTATCATTTACACTAGCTTATAAGTTGGATTCAAAAGGAAACTGCATAGACCCAGATCTGACATTGCTTAATGTCCTGGCAGATCTGGGTTGGTGTAGCTTGTTGGAAGTAATCAGAAGAAAAAATGACACAGACTCTGATCTGCCTGCACCTTTTGCAAAGGCAGATCTGGGTCTATATAGCATGCAGTATGACTGAATATGTAAGTGAGTATATATGGTACCACCATATTTCATATTTATTACATTTCCTATTGGTATACTTGTCTCAAGTAATATTGATTTAGCAAAGCACTAAAACATCTGGCATGACACAGTTCAACTGACCCAACTTTTAGTTTGAGATGCTTTTTTTTGCATAATTGGGTGGACATGACTTCATACAAGTGTTCACTTAATTGTTTTTATTTTTTTTACTTCATTAACTTTTATTGAACTTTTCAACAAATGTGGGAACCTAATATTGCATGCCTTTTATGTCCCATTGAGTTTAATATATAAGTACCCAACTAACCACCCATTGTCAAATTGAATTATGAAATTTCGCTGCCCAAAACTATGTTACAATTTTAGTAAACATTGATGTTTAAAGCAAAACTGACCCTGATGTTTAATGTCAACCCAGTCTAGTGATGGACATTCACTGCTTGGAATGATGTCATGTATGATTTAGAGAGTAAAATCTGTCCATGTGGCCACTTCCTTAATGAGACCACTTCACAATAGCAACAAGATTAATTAAGAGGATCTACTTACTGTAACATTTTTGATCCACTTAAAATGTTAGGTCCAGGTTATTTCAGTGTAAAAAAAATCAAGAATTAAAAAAACAATAGAGCAGTTTTCAAAGTACCGGTCATCTTAATTTCATAGTTGACATGCCGTTTTCATTAAATTACAGTATCACATCAAGCACAGGATCACCTTGCTGATTTAAAACAGAAAACAGAATCAGAAGTGTTTGGATTCATGGAATTTCATTGTGATCATAATCATGTTGCACTAAACAGGAGTTGGAATTTTAAGGTGAGGTCTTCAAAAATGTTTCATAGTTTATAATTTTTAAATGACTAGATCAACAGTACAACACCGTAAGTGTCCTTTCTTCAGCTTGATTTCACAGTTGAAAAGCAGTTCCGAAATTACAGTATCATATGATGTATATGAATAATAAAATCATCTTCACTTAACCTTTGAGCTGAAGAGGAGTGACTTCAAGATGAAACTTGGAGACTAAGTCTAGAACAGGTTTAGTGCAAATAGGTCAAGTACCATGCTTGAAGTGTTGGTTGATTTATAATAGAACTTTTAACACTTTATTTGGTTATGTCATGCTGAGGAAATTGGAGCCTTTAAAAGTATGTTTTTCCAGAATACATCAAGGCAAGCCAGCTCAGGTGGGTATCAAACTTATGATCTTTGGATTACATGTCTAATGCTGTACCAACTGGACTACCACAGATCCAAGCAAGCCACATTTGAAATACATAATGATCAGAGTATTCTGAAATACATAATGATTGCAATATTTGAAATACATGATAATCTCAATATTTGAAATAGAAAAAGATCACACTTTCAAATGCATAATTATCACAATATTTGATATATACATAATAATCACACTACTATACATATTGATCACACTGAAATACATAATGATCACACTGATATACATAATGATCACACTGAAATACATAATGGTCACACTGTTTTAAATATGCATCACACAATGATTACAATATTTTGAAACTGTCATAATCACAGTGTTTGAAATACAGAGTGACCTAAACTGAAAAGGATTCTTTTCTTGTACATTAGTCAATAAAACAGACCCTTGTAACCACAACTTGTGTTTATCATGACCTGTCATTGCAGGATAATTATGTACATTAAGTTTTATCTGTTTCTTTGTTACTATTTTATAGTTTTTCAAGTGTTATAGATCATTGCTCATTTTACTTTACAACTTGTTGCATTAGCTAATCCTCTGTGATAGGTGACATTGTCAGTAAATGGTAACACAAAGTTGGTTATGGGTGGTAATTTAAAATCGTTGACACCACTTGAACCCATGACACCTATGGAAGTTGTGAGTCCCATTCTATGCATTTTTACATCAGATTTAACTTTCAGTCTATTTTATGGAAACAATTATGTCTAATATATCTGCTCACTTAAAAGATATGTCCAAGTGCAAATTGCAGATGTGGTATTTTGTAGTTATTTTTAGGAGTAATCATTAGAACAAACAATATAGGCCCTGATCTGCTGGTGCATTATGTGACAGCAGATGATGTTCTATGTTGTCTGCATTTGGACTCAACTTTACAGAAATTATCTCTACACTAGGGATGCAGTAAATATTTTGAGCTCAGAATGTTGTCTCATAGCAGTTGTTCTACACAAATTTCCATTTTGTTTGCCTCTTCAGATTAATTGATTCATAAACGCTTTATTAATGAAGTGCACCATATAACATGTATTGTGTTCCAAATATATTGCCTTGGGGATACTTAGCAATGGGATGCCTACAAGGCATGCTATAAGAGGACAGGTTGATGGGTTTAACTTCAAGACTCAACAGTTTATCTTAGCCAAGGTTTTGAGCCAATATAATGGAAATAAGAAATGAGGTACAGCCTTTGCTGTATTTGTCTTGGTTTCCCTGGAGTTTAGGAATTGTATATTCTGGCTTCAACATATCTGTTGATGCTTACCATCTGTACTTGCTTACAAGTCAAGTCCAACTGCAAACTGTGCAGACCCAGATCTGCCATCACATAATGTGCTGGCAGATCTGGGTCTGTTTAGTTTGTTAGGAGTAATCAGTATTACAAACATCATAGACCCTGATGTACAGGTGTATTATGCTATGGCGGATCAGAATCTTTGTTTGCAGTTTGACTCAACTTACAGGCAAGTACAACAGTATTTGGAAGAAAATAAAATCATCATTTCACCTAGTTTCCAAAAGGTTTTGTTAGTTTTTTTTCCGTGCAGATTTGTGGTCCATAATATATTTAGCAAGATGGCTCATGCCATCTGCTTAAAACATTTTTTATAGAGTGTCATTTTTACTATTACATTTAAAATGAATTGTAATTAAATACAACCCATTTGAGAGGTAATCTGTATTGTGCAGTCTTTTCTGTCAGAAAGAGCAATGTTAATTTACTATGTGCTTGCTGACAAAATAAATTTGGAAAGAAATTACTTCATTTAAACTGCAACCTGTTTTATGATGACACTTGTGCTATTTCCTGTTGGTGGCTGTTTATGACAAGTATGGTGTTATTTAAAGTTGATATTTGAAACATTGGTTCCTTTTAAAATTAGATCATTGCAGCTTTTTCTTTATGCATTTTGCTGAATCATGTGGTTGAACCAGTGTCAGTCGTATACAGATTGAACCAGTCATATTGAACCAGTCAGATACAGTCATTGAACCAGTGTCAGTCATATACAGATGCTTATGGTATTCAACATTTTACCAAATTTTAAGTGGAAAGAAAACTTGGAACATATATTCACTTAACCTGGGACAGAAACTTACCCCTTTCCTTTTCCTGTTTTGAATTGATGAAATAGTAGTTCTTTTATAATGAAGTGTGATTTGAAATATTGTGTCTTCACTATATTTTCATGGGATACCAATTTCATAAATGTTTTGGATGCAAAAAACCACAAATGTTACTCAGCAATAATTTTTCTATTGAACCAGAATGATCCCTTCTCTAATTCATGAATTTCAATACCAGCAAATATGTAGTCTCTTCCTAAATCATAAAAATGGATACCAACTAAAATAAAAGAGTTGTGAAAGATGTCCATTGCAGTTATGGATGCTGTCATCATATAAAAAAATCCCTTATAATTTTTAAAGTAAGTTTTATCTTACCTTCAGATCACTAACTTTAATGTCTTGATGTGTAGTATTTTATTTTATAACTGATAAATAATTTTGCAATGAATTGATAACTTTGCAAAGTCTTTTTGTTTATTGCAAGTAGTGGTTCACTTTCCACCATTTTACCATGAGTACTTGTATACCCACTCTAAATACATATTTTACCAAGAACACTGGTATATTCACTCTAAATACATGCTTTACCATGAACACTAGTATAACCACTCTAAATATAAAGATGTTTAATTAATAATTAATATTTTCATCTTCATATGGTGCTAAAGGAGCTGGCTTTTCATAATGGGTAAAAGTCATGGTCCAATAATTGCAAAAATATGATCTAGTATGTGAAAGATGAGCTCATGCTGGCATCATTTTTCCGTCTTTATCAAATCAATAATTCCAGTTTGGAAACAAATTGTTCCTGTCTTAACTATAATTAAAATTCCAGCATGTGTCATTTATATAGATATTAAATCTGAAAGTGAAACAGTGAAATATATGAATGTTTAGCTGAAATGCTTATAGTCCAGAAGAACACTGGGATTGTTTTTGATCTGTTGCCTGTCCATCTGTTAACACAAGTTTGTTATCGCTACTCCTCCAGAACTACTTGGAGAATTGCCATGAATCTTTACAGACATGTTAGTTGGCCCTAATGAAAATGGTGCTACTTGGACATGTAATATGGCCTATGCATTGACCATCTTGAAATCTTCTTTTTGCGAAAGCAGCTGGCCTGAAAATCTTGTTATTGCGATGCTTTCTGAATGGATGGCCATATTGACATGGCTTTTTATGATGTCTGGTAGGTCCTAAATGAAAATGGTTCCAATTTGATATGGCTGCCACAGTGGACACTTGAAAATCAGCATGGGGATTTCATTAAATGACTTGTTTTAATGTTTTGTTAATCCTAGATTAAAATCATGCAGATTGGATATCAAATATGTGGTCAAATCAAAAGTTTTGCTATTGCTACTCCTCTTCAATGGAAAGTCATTTTCGCAGAAGTTTTCAACAGAAGAGTTCTTATAGAGTCTAGCTGGTCTTAAATGAAAATAACTAAATCTCAATATGGCCACTATGGTGTCTATATTGAAAGTATTGTTATCTCTACTCCTTCCAGATTGAGGGCTATATCCATATTCGGTTTTCACCAAAAGGCTTCTTATGTTACCTAGTTGGTCCTGAATGATAATGGTGCCAGTCGTACATCCAGGATGTATGCCACAATAGCTGTCATGAAAATGTTGTTGTCACTTAAGTCCCTTTGTATGGATGATCATTATGAGATGGGGTTTTCAAGTTTAAAGACCTTTTCTATGATATCTGCTTTGTCCTAAATGAAAATGATGCCAATCTGACATTTAATATTTGCACCACAGGAGCTAATTTGAAAATCTTGTTATTGCTGCAGAATATCAGAGATGGTTTCAACATTCATCAATTACAAAAAGAAGAATTTGGCTTATCTTGAATATCTAGAAATTGTTTCACCCAGTAGAGTATCAGTTATCCCCTCAAACTTCCTGTAAAAACAAACACTTTTTTATTGTTTATGATACAGCTGTCAAACTTTGCATGTGGCTTTCCTATGCATTATATAGTCTTTTAATAAGGTTTCCAAATCTCTGTGCAGTCTGTGTGCACAGGGCAAGATTAAAACCCCCCACCCTCAATGACAGCAAATACTTTGAATGCTACTTTTTTCATTTTGGTATGTTCTTTAATGACTCAAAATATCCATGTGCAATAATATTATGTAACCATTTGGTCATAAAAGGATATCACCAGAACTTGTTATAAAGGATGTCAAATCACAGGTCTTTGAGAGTATTTAAGCACTGAAAGGGTGTGAATTCTGTAACTGACCTTTGAACTCCAGGGCATGGGTCAAAAACTGAAAAATAGGATGGCACTAGATGGGAGGTGTAAAGAACCTTGAAACATAGAAGCATTTTTAACTGTTCATGTAACAGTATCCAAAACTCAACCAGAGACTTTTCTTTGGGATGTAGGTTGGCTGTAAGTTATCTAAAGTTCACTTGAGCCACTTTCAATCCAGAACTCCTCTCTAGAGTCTCCAGATAGGGTTATGAGGTAAAAAGTACATCTCAGCTTTGTTTTTCTCTGTTTAATTACAGCATTCATTTTCCTTTGGTACATTACACACAAAATAATATGTTCTTAAATACCTAAAGTCAACTCATATATGTAATATTTATTATAGCCCTGTGGACCTTGAGATATAAAATGAAAGAATCAAGAAATAGGATATCCCCATAGCTTGTCATCATGGCTGTTAAATCAAAGGTCTTTGATATTACTTTAACTCTGGAATGAATTTTAATCTTGAAAACAGGAAAAGAGGCAGGAGACATGGCAGATTTTAGGAATTTATTACAATGCTAGATCTACATGACACCAGTTCCAAGGGTATAATGCAGTGGCATGTCATTGATTTTCATCTAGTTGTTGTTGCATTTGTTATCATTTTTCCTGGCATTTACACCAAGTTCTTGTATGTAGCTTATTGCTGACCCTGAAAACAGTTATCATGTGAAGTAATATGCATTGCTGGTTGCAGTGAACTATTTGCCACCCTGCAATTATTGTATTTACTTTTTGCATTTAGCTTTATTCTTTCTGATCCTGTTGCCACTACAGTCTTTAGTATTAGTTAGTACTTTCAATAATATAATGCCCTAATTAGGATTCATTAGTTGATTGGTGGTTAACAACATATCAATACATGAAAAACTATCACTGTGGCAAGCTGTGAAGAATAGCTTGCCCAGAGATGTACTGCAGTGGCTGATCCGGGCTGTTCTGTTGAATATTCAGACATAAAACACATTTATTATGTGCACATTAACCATTGAGACATGCTCTGCATATACAGAACATTTCAATAAATTTATTTCTGAATGTTCACTGCAGTTCAGTCATCAATAGAGAGGCTCAGTAATTTCAAATTATGGTGTAAACAACTACTTCATTCATGATAAAACATGAAACACATTGGTTATGTGACTGGCACATCAACCACTGAGACATGCAGTGCAGACACAGATCATTTCAGTGAATTTATTCCTCAATATTCACAACAATTCAGTCAATAGAGACACCCAGAATGTCAAATTACAGGGTGTAACAACTGCTTCATTCATGGTAAGAATTAGTCCATTGTTTACCATACATATTCTGAGTCAAGTCTGACCTCCTTACCTTGTTAATTTTGGAATGCATTATTGAACCCTGTGTATGTAACACTCCAGAGATGATACAGACCTGTCCTTTTAGGGCAGGTATCTTTAATACATAGATTGAATATGATAGTAAAATTAGGAAATAATTTTGAAGTGATGCATGCAGTTCTTTATAATTTAATTACAAATGTGTTTGATAAGGCAGCTGAAACTGAATATCTATAGAAATGGTACATTCTCAGGTTGGCTTAAGCCAAGGAAATTTTATTTACACACACACACACACACACACACATGGGGAGTTTTGTTAAATCTTGTTTTATTTGGACTCAAAGTATATAGGAAAGGCAGTAGTCATTGTTGGGGTGTATAATAGATGAAATATGGTATAACACTAACTAAGCTAGGTCAATTTATTGCATTCCACTTAACTGTTAAAAAGCATCTTGTATGTGTAAACATCCTATGGATGGTTTTTACTAGGGTGATCATTCCATGTCAGCATTTCATGTTTTTGCAAGTCTAAGAAATGTTAAGTACTATATTTATGTCGACCTTGATTGAACTACCATATCGGATGGTGACTTAGAGGTAAGGCTATAGTATAGTATGCAATGTATATGTGTATTTGTTGTGATATTCTACAATGCATGTGTCTTGGCACATCTTGGACTTTGCTGTTCACATCTGTTTGGTGTGACTGATGCAGAAAGTCAAGATAGGCTAAAACCGAAAGATTCAAATGAAAAAGTGAGAATAATCCTTAATAAAGAGGAGATGCATGGACTTAAATTTTCACTTGGCTACATTTCCTGCAAGACTATAGATTCAGACTTGTCCGCATCAGTTGTACTTGTCATGAATTATACATAATGCTGAATTGGCTTAAAACGACACATGTCCAATTTGACGGGCAGATTGGAGAAGTGACTTGTCCTTCCTCAGCCACCACTCATAAGTATGAGCATTTGAGTGGAATTTGGAAGCCATGATACACCATCATCAAGACTTTAAAACCCCTGGATGATATGCAGAAAATTTGGTTTAAATGGATTACATGTATTCAAATCTTTGAATCACATAGTTCATGATTATAATTGAAAATGCTTTCAAATATGTAAAACAAACCCAAAAAACTGTACTTACTTATAATTACAAAACAGCAATCTTTTTTTTGCAAAATTATAAAATTTAAAGCAGGAGTGTTGCTTTTCCCGAGTCTGTTTGTGGAATCACTCTCCACACTGTATATATCAAGTTTAAGCAAATGAGGTTATTTAAATAAATTTATTATTATTATTATTATTATTATTATTAACAATATTATTATTATTATTATTATTATTATTATTATTATTATTATTATTAACAATTATTATTATTATTATTAACAATGTTGTTGTTGTTATTATTATTATTATTATTATTATTATTTGCAATCAGGACATGGCTTTATATTAAAAATTGATTCTTTCTGTATAAATTTATGTTTTCACGATTAGTGAGATATTTGATTTCCTTTTGGTGTTTAGGAGACCATAGTTTTACTAATAAAAGGTCAGCTACCATGGTGTGACTTCTTAATGAATGGTCAGCTACCATGGTGTGTCTTCATAATAAGTGGTCAGCTAACAGGGTCTTCATAATAAGTGGTCAGCTACCATGGTGTCTTCATATTGTAATAGTTCAAATTGGCACTAAATAACCTACTTCTGTTCCTGTGTCATAAAACACCAAATGAACAACATCATAGTAAAATATTAATCATTAATGATAGGGTTACACCAGATCATCTTATTAATGTTGTTTTTGCACTTAAGCATTGAAATAAAAACCTAAACACATTGTTGAAACTTAAAATTAAATATTTCATATCCATGCAATGATTTTGAAAGAACTTATCCATTGCAAATTCTCAAAGAGTGAATCCCATTAATGCTTTCTTCAGTGTGATATCACATAATAGAAGTGGTATAAATGAAAGCTGTTGCGTTGCATTGCTGGTAAAGGTTTCATGGTGGCAAAATTACAGTACTACTGTTTGTCATTTTGTAGTGTTGCTGTGTTGCTGTTCTTGGAATATCTTATTTAACTTTCAGGCAGGAGATCTTTAGCTTTTGGTTCATGATCAGTTATGTTTTTTACAAAGTATGTCTAATTCCTTTCAATATAAATCAGTTTGACTATTTTTTGGCATTTTCATTTTCTATTCAGTGAAAATGAAACCAAGATTATCACTTGGTCAGTAACCAATCCTCTCTGCCATCCATATTGGTCATTTGGCCACTTGCATCACATGGAAAATGTCTTCTAAAATCTAGAATATAATAATATTTTGATTTTATATACGCTAATTAAGGGAAATTGTACAATATGAGTTTATATACATTAAATATGGGAAAATGTTGAAAATGTTGAATACAGTACTCCCTCACTAAAAGGTCCATCATGATAAAGCAAGTAATTAGGGATTCCATTTCTAAAAGTGGTTGTAAATCATATATATATATATATATATATATATATATATATATATATATATATATATATATATATATATATATATATATATATATATTTTTTTTTTTTTAATTTATTATAGGCAGTCTTACTATAAGGCAGTATCCTCAATGACACCCACTGACAGTGTTGTAATGAGATATTACTACAGTTAGTTAAATGCTAAATGCATGTGACTTAGTTTAAATGACATCTTAAAAGATCTGACATTGGACACATTTTATAATGAAAACCTTGTAAAACAATGACTGTAAGGCCATTGAAAATGCTGGTGGTGTAGGACCTTGTGTTATAGGTAAATTTGCTACTCAAACTTCTTATTGGCATGCCCTTGTCAATCAACATCACCAGTTGGCTCATAGATCATTATTTCACCCACCAAGGCAGTTGAAAGAAACACTAACTTCTTGACTTGTCAGCACATTTCTCAGTTGACATTGTAATTTTTATGATGTATACTTGTCACATATTAGACCGTTTAGAAATAAATATTGCTACTGCTCTGCGTGTACCAGGTACTTGTAAAATTAATTTAAGTAAAGATCTGAGTTTGATCTACCACTAATATCTGCATACAGACTGAATTTTTTCTGCAGATTGCAATGTTTTAATGAACATGTTTAGCGTGAATGATGCATTTAATTACATTTTATGTTGAGAGAAGCCTGTTGTTTATTTTGCAATTTCACACACACACACACACGCACACACACACTTCATGGCATTAGATATTTTCAAGGTTTCCCAGGCACGTTATGTATATTACAGGGAGATAATGCACTTTCAAGTGTCAAGCAGTGAGTTACAGACTCCCTCTTTTCTTTCTCACTCTCTCTCAAAGGTGATGTAAATGTTATGATGAATACAATTAATAACAAAAAAGAACAATTATACATAATAATAATAATAATAATAATAATAACAACAACAAATATAATATCAGGACACATTTAAAGAATTCATTTTCAAATTTTATTTGGAGATCAGGCTTTTTCAAAGATACCAGTAAAAAGAAAGTACTTTTAGGGCTGTCACAGACATTATGGTTGGCATATGTCTATACCAAATTGTTATACCACAGAAATATATACATTTAACATTAGTAAAATTATCCAGCATTGATGCAGATCGACTTGAGATCTACTGCAAACAAACCAGTTATATTTGCCCTGTGGTTAAAACAGTTACTCCTTTGTTGTTTGTTATAGAAATATTTCCTCCCACCCTCTGTTGTACATAGGAAATGGTCATGAATTGAAATGCCTTCCATTAAGAATTATATATTTATTGGCTTTTCAGACTTCAATAAGAATATATTTGCACAAACTTGCCTTATCAGTTGCAAACACTTTTATAAAATATGTCAAACTTAGCCATTACAGACTGTTAAACTGCTTACTGTAAATTTTCAAGATATTGATCCCTCACCTTACACACACACACACATAGTTTGCCAAGTTTTTGCAAAGCAACTCAACTATATAAATTTGAGAAATATGTGAGATAGCAGTATTGATGTTCATTACTGAAACAATAAGCAGAGCAAGGCCTGGTATGTGACAGGTTAAAATAACCTAATCCACAGACAAGTTTAAAAGGAAATAGGCCAGCTTAAATCTGGAAGTTTTTGTGTTTCTTTGATTATAGCTTCAGTACAGAAGATTGTTTGACATGTATATGCCAAAAAGAAGTTCAGGTTTCTGTGGGAAATATGATGCAATGTCCTTCCTTTTCATTAGTGTAATTAATGAAATTTTCAAGCATTTTTTGCCACTGGTCTAGTTGACTCATTGAAATCCTTTTTAACTGATCAACAAATCCAAATACAAGTCCAAAATGAGATTACCAGGTTAGACAGTCACACTTATCTATGTGATCTGAGGGGGTTGGAATGTCTTACTTACATGATAAAGTACTGACAGCCACATACCTAGCTCAAGAGGTCAGTTGACCTTGAAAAAAATGTAGAGTAATGGTCTAGGTTGATTTTGTCTTGAAAACATACAAAACTTGGATGTATAATGTGAAAATTGGATGACCATTGTTGATGTTTCAAGAGTTGACTTTTCATGTTATATACTGCATACAGGTACTAGTAGTAGTTGTTTTTGTTTTTTTAAATGCCATTTTCAGCACATTATAGGTCATAGATGGCAGCCAGTATAAAGGTCCTGGGAAAACCCCAGGAAAAGCATAGATCCACAGGAAGCTACTGGCAAGCTTCTCGTACACTTGTTGGTCGGTCCAGACTCAAACCCATACAGACAGAGGTGAGATGTAGGTGGTCTGTAAAGGTGAACCATTCGACCACCTGGGACCCCATAGGAACTTGTAGTAAAACTTAGTTCCAACTGCAAAACAACAGTCCTTGATGCGCTGTTGCATAATGTGATGGCAGACCAGGGTCGGTTGGTTTGTTCTCTTCATTATTACTAACAAACTGCATAGAACCTGGTCACCTAATCTGCTGGCACATTATGCAGTAGCAGATATGGGTATGTGCAGTTTGCAATTGGATCTGAGCTGTAAGTGAATGTATATGGTATTATATGTACTTCTTTCAGTAAGCTTTTTTATGGCCACCTGATCATGACAGATCCACAATACTGTCTGCAAGCTTCATCAGAGCTTTTCCTCAATGAACGTTTAGGTTATTTACTGATTAGGCCCATTTCCAGGGCAAAAGAAAATTCAGAACGTTGCTTTTTACATGTAGCTCATGTGGCCGTAACACCAGATAAATTATTAATATGGCTCTCTGTCTGTCAACATTTGCATTTTGTTGTTTTTATATTTTCAAAAACCATTGGAGTAGTTTCCACAGCATTTGGCAGGATTATTTTGTCATGAAGACCTTCCAACTTTTGTACAGTTGATAACAATCCATCATCAGATATGCCAACCATTACTTGAATGAGAAAATCTAGGTTGGAAATGGAGGTTTATGTTCAAAGTTAATTGTAGAATCTTTGTTATTTGAAAATCCCCATTTTCATTTTTCTTATGACATTCCCTCACATATTTTTTTAAATTATTGTATTTAAAAGTAAGACCCATGCAAATGATGGTGCATGTTTTATTTGCCTGAGATATACATGTTATAGTATAAGAAATTTGCATAGATTATAGTATAGGGAATTTGCATTAGATTATAGTATAGGGAATTTGCATTAGATTATAGTATAGGGAATTTGCATTAGATTATAGTATAGGGAATTTGCATTAGATTATAGTATAAGGAGTTTGCATTAGATTATAGTATAGGGAATTTGCATTAGATTATAGTATAGGGAATTTGCATTAGATTATAGTATAAGGAATTTGCATAGATTATAGTATAGGGAATTTGCATAGATTATAGTATAGGGAATTTGCATTAGATTATAGTATAGGGAGTTTGCATTAGATTATAGTATTGGGAATTTGCATAGAGCATAGTATAGGGAGTTTGCATTAGATTATAGTATAGGGAGTTTGCATTAGATTATAGTATAGGGAGTTTGCATTAGATTATAGAATAGGGAATTTGCATTAGATTATAGTATAAGGAATTTGCATAGATTATAGTATAGGGAATTTGCATAGATTATAGTATAGAGAGTTTGCATTAGATTATAGTATAGGGAATTTGCATTAGATTATAGTATAGGGAGTTTGCATTAGATTATAGTATAGGGAATTTGCATAGATTATAGTATAGGGAGTTTGCATTAGATTATAGTATAGGGAATTTGCATTAGATTATAGTATAGGGAGTTTGCATTAGATTATAGTATAGATTATAGTATAGGGAGTTTGCATTAGATTATAGTATAGGGAATTTGCATTAGATTATAGTATTGGGAATTTGCATTAGATTATAGTATAGGGAATTTGCATTAGGTTGAAGTATAGGGAATTTGCATTAGATTATAGTATAGGGAGTTTGCATTAGATTATAGTATAGGGAATTTGCATTAGATTATAGTATAGGGAATTTGCATTAGATTATAGTATTGGGAATTTGCATTAGATTATAGTATAGGGAATTTGCATAGATTATAGTATAGGGAGTTTGCATTAGATTATAATATAGGGAATTTGCATTAGATTATAGTATAGGGAATTTGCATTAGATTATAGTATAGGGAATTTGCATTAGATTATAGTATAGGGAATTTGCATTAGGTTGAAGTATAGGGAATTTGCATTAGATTATAGTATTGGGAATTTGCATCAGATTATAGTATAGGGAATTTACATCAGATTATAGTATAGGGAATTTGCATTAGGTTGAAGTATAGGGAATTTGCATTAGATTATAGTATAGGGAATTTGCATTAGATTATAGTATAAGAAATTTGCATAGATTATAGTATAGGGAATTTGCATAGATTATAGTATAGGGAATTTTCATAGATTATATTATAGGGAATTTGCGTTAGATTATAGTATAGGGAATTGGCACAGATTATAGCATAGGGAATTTGCATTATATTATAGCATAGGGAATTTGCATTATATTATAGTATAGGGAATTTGCGCAGATTGTAATATAGGGAATTTGCACAGATTATAGTATAAGGAATTCGCACAGATTGTAATATAGGGAATTTGCACAGATTATAGTATAGGGAATTTCCACAGATTGTAATATAGGGAATTTGCACAGATTATAGTATAAGGAATTTGCATAATTATAGTACATATGTAGAGAATTTGCATTAGATTATAAGGAATTTGCATAGATTATATTATGGGGAATTTGCATTAAATTATGGTATACGGAATTTGCACAGATTACTATATGCTCATTTTTTTCTCTGTTAACTTTACATTGTCATAATGATGCAGTATTTTTTCATACTACATGGCTTCATACTACACAACACATGTGTCTAAAAATAGTATCGTCTGTTAGGAGCTATGTTGCACATTGTAAACAAACAAGTACGCTCATGTAGTAGCTTTAGCATTTGGTTTATTCAATTTGCTTGTGGATGAACTAAGCAAGCTTTTTTTCCGTTTGAAAGCTAAAAGATGATAAAGTTAAAAATATGGGACACAACCAGAGACACAACTGAGACACAAATGAAACTTTCAAAGAAACAAACAAATGAACATGATTTTTGCAATGTCCATAACAAACACGAGAGATGCAGTAATTGAAAATGCCATTCTGATCATTTAAACAGTTATTCAGGAGAAATTTTCTTAACTTTTCACAAATAGAATTGTTCAGACTACAACCAGTGCTCTCTAGGGTCTCTAAAAATAGCACAGAAAAGCATTTTGAAGCCAAGGGTTATCGCATGTCTATCAGAGATGTACCATTTTAGAAGTCTGTCAAAACACTAAACTTGAGAAAAAAGTGCAACTGAAGGTTTTTGCTAGGAAATTAAGAGCATCAGAGCCAATAAACCAAGATGTTAAAGAAGTTTTATTTCTGCTGGTTATATTGACTTCACACAACAGTGCATTGCAATTTTCTCTGTTTGACTATTTTGATACAGTGTTATGCTAGTGATAGAAGAAATAAGTTGAGTCAAACTGCGGACAACAAAGATCCTGCTCTGCCATAGCATAAATATGTGCTTGCAGATCAAGGTTTGTGTTCTACTGATTGCTTTTAATAAACTGCACAGACCCAGATCTGCCAGCGCATTATACGATGGCAGATCTGGGTCTGTGCAATTTGCAATTGGACTTTGATTGCTGTTGATGCAAAACTTGTTTTTGTAGTACATACTATCTTTGTTTCTCAAAAACTATAAAAATGTAATAGAAATTAATACAAGTTCCATTGGATCTGATTATTTGCCTAAATCAGCAACATGATGACTGGTTGGTGTCAAATTATTAATCAATGATTATAGAAGAGTGGAATAATAGTAAGAATAATAATAATAATAATATCTTTATTTATTCAGGCAAACTTAGCTGAGTACACTGAATCTCCCTGGAGTTCCTCTGCTTTACAAAATATACAAAATATTATCACCCATATAAGAGCAAAGCATCCTCCTCTCTCTCTCTCTGGAAAATATATAGCCTCAGTATATTTACAAATAAACACACCTGCATAATCAATAGTAAAATACATTAGGGAAGCAGGAAGAGTTAACTATTTAAACAACTTGTTATTTCATCCATTTGTAAACTGTTTTAAAGTGCAGAAAAGGATGGGGATTTGTTTGATTTCCTTTGGAAAGCCTTTCCGTGGCAGCAAACCCAAACATTAGAAATGATTCTGGAATAGTTCATTGTTTGGTTTAGGAATTTTTAACTATCTGGTAATAATAAAATTTAGATTTGGTGCCTTTAAATATGTAATATTTTAGTGTTCTAAAGAGCTGTAAATATGAATATATTTACTTTCCTTTGCAGGTATTGTACAGGGTACATATAGGCTGCCCTTCTATGTCATTGGTGCCCAAAAAAATCATTGATCGTGAATTCAGTTATTTTTACCCTTTTAATGTTCATTAAGTAGATAAACATTTGACTGACAGACCAATGTGGATTTAGCTAGTCTGGTTACACAGCATCATGTTACCGATTTCATATATAATGCAGCAATGAATGATAACCAGTCTCACCATATTTAAATATACATTTTTACAATCAGTATTTTGTGAACTTGCTGGTAACTTCACCCAAGTAAAAAACTGGAAGTAATCAAAGTGACAATATACAGTGGAAATTATTCTAAGATGCTTTACTAGTTGCAGTCCATCATGAAAACTACATGAAATTGATGGCAAAGTGTATATCATCATGTTCATGTAAGTACCTTTATTGATTTTAAGTGAAATATTTATTGTTGTTTTGAAATTTAATACTAATGTAGCTTTACCAAAGTCAGTTTATTGCTGATTCTTGAGCTGTAATCACATAGTTGTCATTACTAAACTTCCAGATGAAATATACATATCTCTATGGACTTTAATGTTGATGACCAGACTTCTGCAGTGGTGGCCAGGAACTAAACCAAGTACAAAAAAGTGGACTTCAGCTCTAATCATTACTAGCATAGGGGGTGGTATAAATATTACAGTATTTGGCACTTTCATTATGACATCATAGGAATTATCATTCAGTCAAGTCTGCAATTAATCAGACCTTGCTTGCCCTTGTCTGAAAATGTCCACATACCTTAACATTGATTTTGTTGCATATAATTTCTTGGGCTAGTCTTACAAAGAATCTTAATCTATCAGCAGTTAAATAAAAAACTGAATAATTTCCATTTAAAGGCACGTGTAATAAAATTTTTAAAAAAATGACACCAGTAGCTGAAATAGTCGGTAATGCATGCTACATTATCTCTATGGCTTGTACTAAAGTCAACATCATTGGCAACATAACTTGCTATGGCCTTTGTGAGAATGTTGTCAAAGTAAAATTTTTTACCAGTCTTGTGCAGGATATAAGAAAGCACAATAAAGTAATTTTGTAATTATTTACTGTAGGTAGATACAAATGACGTGTTTCTCATTTATGTCATTTTATGTTTGCTTTGTAAAATAATTCAGACTGCTATTTATACCAGTTTCTCTGAGTAATCAGAGTAATCAGTGAGATCTGACCATAGTCTGCACACTGGTGCAAAAGTAAAGCATCCAGGGTAAATTTAATTCACTATAAAAGTTGGAGAAACTTGTGACTTATCTACATTAAACCTGACTCTCTTTCACAAGTAGGCCTTCTTAAACATCAAATTTTGCTATCATATGGTGGATTTTCCCTTTAATTGAATGTGGAAAAATTGTACATATAGAAATTAATCAAATAAAGAAATTTTTTTTAATACTAATTTACTATTATACATTTGGTAGAGTGAAATTTAAAAAATCCTTTTTCTGTTTTGAAATAATAGAAACAGAATAAAAATGGTACACCAAATATTGGACCTTTAGAACCTGTTTTTGGCCCCTGTAAAAAATAGCAATGGGCAATGGGTCCCATATCCTTGAATTCTAAGTTGAATCCTGAATGTGTTCAGAGCTGCCTGTAGTATTTGATTTTAGTTCATACTTTTAATTTTGTTAATCTTGACAATATCATCAGTATACGTATAATTAATGGTTTCTAGAGGAAATTGCATCGCCTGTTTTAAAAGTTAGCAATGCGTTCATAAATAGCAGGAATAATAGAGGCACAGCATTGATCCCAGGGAAACTTCATATTGCATCATTCTTTTCTCTGATATTTGCCCATTAAATTGTGACTTGTTGTGATCTAATTATTAAATATTACCAGAACCTGCCCTAGGATAAGCGCTTGCACTTGTAGATGAATATTTTGCAACAGTATATCATTATCAACAAGATCAATTGTTTTTCTTCTAAACTTTAGCTACTTAACCCCCCCCCCACTAATGTACTTTTATCCACAGCTTTCAGCCATTGATCAACCATGAAAGTGCTGTTTTATGTAAATCATAGGGGAATCACAAATACTGTATGTTTTTTAAGCAGTTTTAAAACAGTATAGAAAATGGCTATTGGCCTGATATTATTCACATCATCTTGTATATGGGCTTAATGTAAACTGGTATGACCTCGGCAGTTTTCAGATTATCACATCTTTTGGTTTCTGTTATTTTATATGCAGCAAATGTAGTGCAAAAATCTAATTGTTAAACATATTAGACATTTCTTCAGGATCACTGATAGATTTATCATGTATTTCATGATTTTGACGCTCAGCTGTATCTTTTCTTTTCTCCTTCCCCCAAGTCATTAAAATTTTCTAGAAAGCTTTGGGATGTGTTCAAGGTCATGTTTTTCCCTGCCTTATAAGCTTGCTTGCTTTTTTGTACGTTTCTCTATTCTTTTTTTAAGCCTTCATTCAGTCTCCTCATTTTGCATTCATGATTGCTGGTGTGACCAGTTCATGCTGTTGGCCATTCTGTTTTCTGTGAATTTTGACAGGTGCAGGTTTGTTGACAGTATCAAAGGAAATTTCTGATCCATATATCCTATATATTATCTGTATCAGCTTACACTTAAATCACATTCCATGGCATGTCATGTAGATCATTTACTAAACTGTTGTGATCACAATGTTTAAAAGACTGTAGGTTATGGTTTTGTGATGTTCACTTTAGTTGTTGACTCAGCATTTTTGTTGCTTTGTTGTGAAGCAAGCTTAGTTTCACAAACTCCTGAAAGGTTTACATTGAACTCTGAAGCCAGACTTGGTTCATTTATCTTCTATGCTGTAATTGTTAACATAACTAAACCAAATGAGACCTTGCAGTCACAGTGTAGCCACAGTGGATGGCAAAAGATATGGCAACTCTAAAGTTCAGTGCTGCAGCTCAATAATATAAATTTCTAAAACCTAACAAAAGTTCATACATCTTTTATCATATTGTCAAATAAAAATGTTAGCAATATTTCATTCCATTAGAGAATCAGAAAAGTTTGTTGGTTTTTTATGTGTATGTGTGTAATTTGACATTTTAATGTAGCTTCAAAAAACTTTCAGTCATATCGCTACGATATCTGCAGTGCAGCAGTTTATAGTGATGTCTAGCACTGGGAGATCATGCTGCAGACATGTGGCATAATGTCTCACCCATTCACATTATCCTGACATCAGGCTGACCAGTCCTTACACTAACCTCTTAATGCTGAGCACCAAGCTAGGCAGCTGTTCGTACCATTTTTTAAGTCTTTGGTATGACTCAGATGGGTTTGAACCTGAGACCTCCTGCATCTGAGACAGATGCTCTAAACACTTGTCCACAGGAGCAGTAGTTGGGTTTGATAAATGTAAGCAATATTATCTTGTGTCCACAATGAGTGTGTGTTAATCTTGCTTCCCAGGGGCAGAGCTGAATGACAAATCACATGGCCGTATTATTTAGTGCATGAAAGAGCTAATATCAAAATTACCATATGTACTCACTTGTTAAGATGAGTCCAGCCGCAAACAACATAGTCTCTGATATTTGTTCTGCATGTGCATTATGTGATGGCAGATCTGGGTCTGTGCAGCTTGCAGTTGGACTTAAGAGAGTATATACAGTATTGGTAGGTGGTGAGATGCACTGTTTGGAGGGCATTCAAAGGTGTACAGATACTGCTAGATACATTGGTAGGCAGTGAGATGCACTGTTTGGAGGGCATTCAAAGGTGTACAGATACTACTAGATACATTGGTAGGCAGTGAGATGCACTGTTTGAAGGGCATTCAAAGGTGTATAGATACTACTAGATACATTGGTAGGTGGTGAGATGCACTGTTTGGAGGGCATTCAAAGGTGTACAAATACTACCAGATACATTGGTAGATAATGCTGTTTGTAGAGCTAAGTAATGTGATTATTTTAGGATTTCCTTCAGCTTCTGTTTGCTAGCCAAAGGTTATCAATCCATTTCTTTACAACAAAATTCCTTCAGCTAGGCTGTTAGAATTATCATCTCTGTTGACTTCATCATCAGCAACATTGGTAGGAAAATTATCCTTATCAGAAACTGGAGAATCCATTGTGTAATTTGGATTCGTTCTAGAGAGTCCATTGTGTAATTTGGATTCATTCTAGAAGCATAGATAACTGAAACACAATTTACAAGTAAAATTATTACACTCACAACAAAATTTGTGTTGAAAGATAAGAGTATCTATTTTCATTAGTCCTGTATCTAAGCTGACCACATCAACTTCTAAAAAGGTACAGGATGATATTTCTATCCATACTACTAGCAATAGCGTGCATGGGCACAGTCAGATGTGGTGTTATTACTTTATTCCCATTGCTAAAAGTGAGCCTTGTTGTTATGGTCAGCACAGCTGGCAGTACCAACAATCACAATGTTGTCCATATCTACAGTCCAGTTATATTCTGCTGAAATTTACCACATAATCCACATCCAATTTATTGATGTGCCATGGTGCTGTCCAAAATTCATAGTGTGGGTGACATATGTAGTTCTTCGAGACAGTTGGTCTGCCCCAAAATCAGTGGATGTAAGGTCACTTCAAGATGAAGTTCATGACTTTATCAATGTCCTAGGCTAGCCATTTCTTCACCATATATGAGAATGGTGTCCATCTCTATACATCTAATTCTTATATCCATCACTACAGCTGCCGGGCTGCTTATGCATTCATTTACATCCCAGATGACACAGTCCTCAAGCAATTTCGAGTTTTTTATGTCTGTTGTATTAATATCTGATTTATTTCCTCAAATAGTTACAGATTATGACTGCCTATGCTAAAATTGCTGCCATGAATCTAATTGATTACATATACTGCTGTAAAGTTTTAAAGTCAAACAGTTGGATCACCTTCTTAATGGTTTTCGCCTGATATGGAATGTTCCATAATGTTAATAGTAGTGGTAATACATGTAGTACATTAGGTTTGCCAAGAATGGAACCAGCCAGCAAATTATTCCAGCAGATGGCTTGTGTGCATTGATTCCTCAGGTTCCGTGTTTCTTTAGTTTTACTAATGTGTAACATCTTATGAAACAGAGACCCAGTCTTGAAGTCCTTTAGCTGAGAAAAAGATGTAGAACTTGATGAAGCCTCATTGAAAAATCCACAATTTATTACTAACAAACTCAGCATGATGGAAATTTAGAATATTTGTAGAAAAGCCTCAGATTACTCCAGTGTGAAATTCCTGTGGTTATAACTCTTGTTGATATACTAGTAAATTTTTAGGCTTTATTCATTGATCCTATTCTGCTGATAATATGGATAATTCTGTTAAGTTATTGCCAGACATACCTACCTACCTACCTACCTACCTAGTCAGTATAGTACCATTTTAATTAATGCAATAAAAACAGTGTAATAATATAATATCCACTGGTGCATTATGGAAGGTTTTCATACATAAACTGAGCTTTGAGTGTAGAAAGTAAGTCACTGTGATCATTTGTGTTGATTAGTACTCATGATGAATACATCCATCAAGTTTTGTTACTGGACATACAGCTGTGTCAGAGAAACTGAAATAGAAAAACTTAACATTGACTTCTATGCCAACAACAACGTCAGAAAGTGATGCTGACAGCAAGAAAGTTCCAATTTAAATAAACTTTAGCCAGATTTAGAGCGTTATAAGAAGAGTTTTCTTTTTCTAGAGCCAAGCTATGGAATTCCTTTCTACTGTTTATAAGGTCAGCTGACTCATCCAAACTTTTTAAGAAGCATCTTGGTCAACATCTACCAAAATAATCATTTGTATTATTTTGTGTAATTCAGTACTACTACTCTTTATACCAATTTTATTTTTTTCATGTCCACACCTGTAATGAGATATGCAAGTTCACTATCATGTCCACACCTATAATGAGATATGCAAGTTCACTATCATGTCCACACCTGTGAGGAGATATGCAAGTTCACTATGAATCTTTGTATGAATCCTGTATGTATGCATCTTTAGTGCCTTGTACATATTTTAGGATAGCTGTGGATAAAAATTACTTAGTTTTTAATGGCACTATTGTCTAAAGACACCAAGTTTGTAAAAACTGTACATCATATATATATATATATATATATATAATTGTACAAGGTCTCGTGGAAGATTGGTCACTTGACCAAATGAGCTTCTTTAAATAAAGTCATTATTATTATTATTCTTGATGTATGCATTGGAAGTGAGACAAAAGAATTGTATTTCTTCATGTGTGCTTTACAAGTGAGACAAAACATTTGTGCTTCTTGATGTGTGCTTTGCAAGTGAGACAAAACATTTGTGCTTCTTGATGTATGTTTTGGAAGTGAGACAAAAATTTGTTCTTCTTGATGTATGCTTTGCAAGTAAGACAAAATATTTGCTTCTTGATGTATGCTTTGCTAGTGAGACTAAACATTTGTGCTTATTGATGTATGCTTTGCAAGTGAGACAAAACATAATGTGCTTGAAACTCACAGCAGTATTATTTCCAAATATCACTAGTGACATATTAAGGTTTTGGACTAGATGGTTTTTGAATGAAGTTACAATGTTGATGAACATTTCGACTGCATTCGCAGACATCATTAGCCGAGTTCCCATCCTTCCACATGTGGTTTGTCCATTATCTTGGTACACCTTAGATATGTTGGGGCGACAGTGTTGATTAGACTCTGCCATCTGTTTTGGCTGCCAGTTCTTTTCATCACATCTCAGTCAGATCAAACTGGACTACTCTATATGCTGCTTTGCTCTGTATCTGCACAGATGTTTTCTGTGCTCTTCAGTCATATTCCTTAAGCATACTGAGCATCTGCCAGGTCCACTGTGCATGAAACCCCCAGCACCCTTAACTTCAACAGGAAGGCACCAAGTTTTCCATTCTTTTGCTGAATGGCTTTCTGCAAGTTCTTGATACTTATCCATCTTCCTTTAATATGCCTCTTTTATTTGTTATTTCCAAGGGCAGGTCCGTTCCACCAGGATTATCCTCTTTGCATTCTTAGACCATATGACAATGTCTGGACAAAGTAGTGTCTGCACAGTTTTTCCCAGGTCTACTCTTATTTCCCATGACTTTTGGAATATATCAGGAAGCTTTGTTGATTGTTGCAGGTTTCTTTGTCTCTCTTTATCAAATTGGATGAACAGGGCACCTGACCTCCCTGGGTTTGGACTTTATTGTTTCTGTCCAACATATCTGCCATATATCCCAAGACTTTGTCACCAAGACTTTGTCATGTCTCCATCTATTTTGCCCTTGGACCAGGGCAGCCTAACATGTGAAACAATAGTCTTCGTATACTAAGATACATTTAAATTGTAGTCTGCAGAGAAAAAGGTAAAAATAATATCCTGGATATTGTCTTACAAACTTCACTTGTTTTGAACAGGTGTAACACTTTTGGTACTACCCCCAGTGCAGATTCCAATTATTTTTCTCCATTTACAAAGAAAAAGTTTGGACTTGTTTTGTTCCCTACTTGGGTGGGATTTAATTAAATACTTCCAGGAATTCTGGTCATTCTTACTCAATTTTTAGAGTGACACCTGTTGGTGTAGGTCTAGACAACTGAAGCCCAAACTGGGTCAAGATTTTTTAAAATGTAAACCAGTTTTTGTCATTTTCATGGGTTTTATTGACACTTTTAATATCAGACCCATGACCTTTGGATTATGGGTCGGATGGTCTACCAACTGAGCTACCACGGCTCCTTTCTTTGGTCCATACTTGGTTACCTGTACAATGGTATATTTTATTGTTTGATATAAATTAACTTGTTGTATAGGTTTGAGTTACAAATTAATACTACTGATTCATTATTCTTGCTACATGTATAATTATTAATGTCAGCAAATCAGGAAACAAAAGAGATTTCATTGTTATTTCGCACTGGTGACACGCAGCAAAATTAATTCCCTAAGGTGTCATACATGAAGAAATTTTACTGGCTTCAGTTAAATCAGGCTTACAAATTTTATTGATGTATTACTATTTTTGGTAGCTTTAAATTTTCTAATGTGAAACAGTTATGGATAGAACATACATACAGAGTAAAGTTTAAATTCATTTGAACTATTATTGATTTTATACCATACATATTCCAACATTTGCAATATACATGATTTTATATCTCCTTGTAAAGGTTATTTTCATGTTTGAATAATAATGATATATTAGAGAGTGGGGAAAAAAGGACGACAGTTGGTATGGTAAATGTTAAGATTCAGAATGGTTTGATTTTTTTATCTGTATACAGGCAGTGGATCCTTCACATGATTGAGTTATGTGGAGGTGTATGTCAGTCTGTATGGTAGTTGAAGGTTAAAGTAGCTGGATCCAATTAACATGACTAGATTGGTTCCATTTTATAAAGTGATGAAAGTACTCCATCACAATGATGAAATTATGATATGCTAACCAGTCTGCATTAGAAGGACTAATGACAAGTGTATCCAATTAGCAGAAAATATGGAGAATAAATTTGATGTGGCCCTCTCTCTGGTTGAATTATCAGCCCACACAGAAAAAAAGAAAGTATAAAGTTAAAACTGCAGATGTTTATAGCAGAACAATTTATCTTGTAAGGCAAGGCCACATTGGGGCTAATCAGAAACTTAAAACAAGGTGCATTCTGGTTTTCACTTTTCTTATGTACCTGTTGGTTATTGTTAGAGCTCTCATCAACAGTGTAAATGCATCAAGAGCCAAAGTCAAGGGAGATAATATCTGGACACGCTATCTCTTCATAGACTCTTAGGTCTCACTGGACAGTTTATTTGGTGAATTTTCATCCGACAATGACCTATTGCAGAAAAATGAGAATAATTTTACACTGAAGATACAAATAAAAAGAAACTAATGATTTTTGTAGAAAGCATGCATG